>JADRCD010247094.1:0-16182 GCA_019843815.1 Montemys delectorum | reverse complement strand
CAATGGATAACAGTGTAGTCAATGGGCCAATGGATTATCTTAAGAGCAGTTTGCTATGAAAGCCATTTTGACTAGGTTTCCTGTGCATTCCCTGCCTCCAAATCATGATTTCCCATGCTAATTCAGGACTCTGCCAGGAAAAAAAAGCCATTGTCAGGTACAGACACTCTACTTTAAGTCATGGTTGTGATCCAAAATGAACCTCTTGCATTTTAGGTGGCATTAGCAACAGGAAAAAAGGAGCAAGATAAAGGGTTGGGAAAGAATATGTGTCTCTATTTTTAGCATTTTTTCCTGCTTCTAAAGATTTCTAAAAGGTAGCCAGTCTTCCTTCCTCTCCTTGCTTTTCATGCCTTGATTTGAATTCCCAGGTGTGTTTTGCAGGCTCCTTATGTAAGTTGTAGATTTACAGAAGAATCCCTCTAGCTCCCCTTCACCATTCCCCAAAGCGACTATTGGCAAAGTCTGCATCTCAATTCAAATGTCCAATGGCGCTCAGAGACTTGGGACCTTTGCATGATGAAATTTCCCCAGGGTTGTGTGGTTGCTTTAATGTCCTCCTAGGACTCCTTCACCACTGAATTTGAACCATTGGACTTTTGTAGAGGGATTAATATTTTTCTTACTATGTGGTTAGTGACTAATGTGAAATCAAATGCAGTGACCACATAATGAGACACTTTACATGGTCTTCCTAAGGATTGCCCAGCGTCTTTGAGAGACCAGAACCAAATCTTGTAGGCTAGACCTAGGAATCTGTGTTGAATACACATGGCATGCACACACATGTGAACTAAATGTAACATCAAGGTGGTCACATGGGATACATACACATGTGTACTTAATGTAACACCAGTGTGGTTCTTTGGCCAAGGACTGTATTTTGAGACGCATTAGCATGTCCAAAAGCATTTTCAGAGAGTAAATAAAAAATACTTTGATGACTATATTATCTACGAGAGGCAGAGAAGTTTCTGAAAGAAATGGTTTATTGTGAGCATACATTTACCTATATTTTAAATACATAAAAATCATCAGAATGTCTCAGGGTTTGGACCTGATACTAGAGTTCAGAGGGGAATAAGAGACAGACCCTGACTTCATAGCCAATAGTAGACTAATGTACAGAGGAGCAGTTTCCAAATGATGTACAAAGACCAACAGTACTAATCTTGGCACTCTTCAGGGATGTCCCTGTTTCTTTAAAATTTTGTTGCCTACTGTATTGGCTAATTTTTGTGTCAACTTGACATAGGCTGCAGTTATCACAGAGAAGGGAGTTTCAGTTGGGGAAGTGCCTCCATGAGATACAGCTGTAGGGCATTTTCTCAATTAGTGACCAAGGGGGTAGGGCCCCTTGTGGGTGGTGCCATCTCTGGGGTAGAAGTCTTGAGTTCTATAAGAGAACAGGCTGAGCAAGTCAGGAGAAGCAAGCCAGTAAGGAACATCCCTCCATGGCCTCTGCATCAGCTCCTGCTTCCTGATCTGCCTGAGTTCCAGTCCTGACTTCCTCTGGTGATCAACAGCCATGTGGAAATAAGCTAAATAAACCCTTTCCTCCCCAACTTGCTTCTTGGTCATGATGTTTGTGCAGGAATAGAAACCCTGACTAAGACACCTACCCTCCACAAGCCCAAGTACAATCAAGAGTGAAGGGTGACAATTTCAGCCAGATACAGATGAGGCTATGGCACAGTCCCATGACACAGACAGATACCGACAAGGCTCGGTCACAGTCCCTCCTATGATTGTACCTCCACACTATTCTGATTCTATTCTGTTCAAGAAAATCAAAATACAACTCTTCTGGTCTAAGAGTATCAAATTCACACCCAGCCCTCAAGGTTTGTATAAGATTAAACTGTGCTAGAGGAGTACTTTTCAGTATCGTCACGTTTATTAAAACCCAGATGCAAGACCCCGTTGCAGTGTCTCAGGTAGTTCAGGAGTATGCCCTGTGTTGCTCACATTTAGTAATCTCATAGTCAGTGCTCCTGTCTTGTGACCACCCTTTGCACCAAACAGCTTTAGAGGAGTATGTGCGGTCCTTAGGAGAGTGATCAGTGTGGAGATAAGGAGGTCGTCACAGAGGACCTCAGCTATTGGGAGCTAATGTGGGAAAGGGCAGGACATCCAAGCAGAGGGAGTGATACAGGCAGTGTGGTGTGTGAAATTAAAAGCCAACACTGATGCACTTGCACACATATGCGTACATGCACACGCATGCATACACACATGCATAAATGCACACACATTCACACACATATAATAAAAAACAAAACAAAACAAAATCTTGGCAAACTCCTATACAGAAACTGGAGACAGCAGAAACCAACTTAGCTCCTCCTTCCACTGGAGGGAAAGTGAGCACGACGGAGAAGCTAAACCTCTCTTTGAGTGCAGAGGAAATGAGGACAACAGCTTCTGAGGCTCAAGGAAACAATCAGCCAAGAGTTAGCGGGATGGAGCATTTCAGAAACATCAGAGAAGGTGGCTGGTTGACTTTCTGGAACGAGTGGGATATGGTTATTTCTGACTTGAAGCAGATGATATCTGGAGCCCCCATCTAGATCTCTTATTCTTTGATGTCCAAAATATATTTAGAATTTGGGGTCATGAAATGAAAAAAAAGTTGGCATTTCTTCATATATAAAAATAAATCTAATTAGACTTGAAACATCAAAAAATGCCTTTCTGGCTGTAAATTCAACATGTGCTGTAAAGTCCTTAACTATTGACAAAGAGCCCCCCCAATTACCCAGTTTCTCATTAGAGTGACTGGCCAGAGAAGGCTGTGTTATTGGGCAGCAAAGCCCACTCTTAGTCAAGAGATGTTATAATTGGCTATTCTCATTAGTGGCGTCTCAGAGTTCACAGAAAGAAAATAGCACATTCGAAGGAACATTAGCACTTGTGGCCCTGGCGGCTTCCATATCCCTGGGTCTTCATTTCTTTTCCCAGGAGGATGGGTGCACTTTCTGGAAAGGAATGAAAATGAGAAGCACATCCAAAGGAAGCCAATCTGTGTGTTTCTGGAGAGAAACATAATGTCCGTGATTACCACAAACTTTCCTGATGAAAGAGAAATTTTCCTGCTTTTGAGCTCTTTAATGGCTGCCATGTAAAAGCTGGATCCTGGAGTATTTTCACTCTTAATAAAAAATCGAGCCTTCTCTCTTGGCAGCAGCTAGCACCACAGTGCTGTGAGTGAATACAGCTCAGCTCATGCTCTTCAGTTTTCAGTGCTGGGATCCACAGGGCAAACAGCCCTCAAGGCTCGGCTGTAGAGCAAAGCTAGGGCCTCTTTATTTGCTTAATTGGTTTGGTAAATGAATTTGTCACAGAAATCCTCTCTGAAAGGAGCAACTCAAATCTTCTGGGTTTTCTTTATATATTTTTATGTCATTAGGACTATAGTTTGACTCTGCTCCTTTCAGAGATTCCTCACAGTTCCTCCAGTCATTTGTTTGTTTATGAACTTACACTGAAGTCTGCCATGTGCCAAGGTGCATAATGTGAGTGAGCCTAGGACCTGGGTTGAAGGTTTTATTTTTCCAGAGAAGAGTTAGATAGGTCAGTCACATTGTGGGGTTTTTCCACTTATTTTAAGGTAGAAAGATCCTGGGGAGCATCTCATAGACAGGGCAATGAGCTCATTCATGAAGGAGGAGTTTGTCTTACAGAGCGTTGGCGAAAATCAGGATGAGTCTAAAGGAGAGGAGGTCATTCAGGACAGGAAGTAACAGCAAAAGCAAGCTCCCTTGTGTGCTTACATTTCTGTGACTTTACAAGAACATAGGGAACGTGGATTGAACTTGAATTGGTTCAAGTGGTTCCAGGAGTTAAACACGGAAATTCAGGACTAGTCATGCAGTGACCTGCTTAAGGTGTAATGAGAAAATTCATGTTCTGTCTTAAGAAGATCTGTGTTGATGTGTGGACCTGTCATATCTACATCACACACGTCATTTGTATAACAAAGTAAAAAGTGTACTTATATCACAAGATTTCTGTAAATATCAATGAGATACGGTATGTCAAGCTCTTAGCCTGCTTTCTGGAATTTTCTGTCCTGAACTGTGGCACTGTGGCAGCAGTGGCAGGGACTGTTCTCCTTGGTTGTGCAGTTCAGAACATTTCTGGCTAGTCATTTTTCTCTATGTCTGTCAACAACTGGAGGGGACCAGAGCAAGAAACCTGAAATGGCTGAAATGGTATATAAAGCCCTGATTGGAGAAAGCCAGCAAGTTCTGGGTCCCTTTCTTGAGCAAAGGCTTGGAGAAAAGTTGGGACAAACTCTGCTTCTTCAGCTGATGAGGAAGAGGTTCCTTTAGTCACAGATGTGTCTCTGAGTCTTGCCCAAGCTGGCTGCTGCTCACCCCGACACTGCTCTGACAGTGCTCTCTAGTGGCCCATGGGAAGAGAACATTTCCCACTGCTAGAGCAGGACTAGTTTCCACAATATCTGCAGCCCAGAGAATACTATGCAGTCATTTAAAGAATGAATGGTAGTCACCCCAGAGGCCCTGGAAGAGTTTCTATGAGGGACCCAGAGAGAAGCAGGGTACAAAGGCCCTAAGCAATCAGAGGCTCTTCCTGTAGGACACCACCTAAAGGTTTCCCATATTGAATAATGCGCAGGTAGAGTACAGGTTTAAGTGGAAGTATTCAGACATAATAATGTGTGAAAGGCTGTTGACTGGGGGTTATGGCTGATACATGTAGAAGGAAGGTAAGAAATTTCAAAAACCCAACAAAAAATGAAAACAAAAGCTCCACATTTGTGCAGAATTATGTCTAAATGTGTGTATTCAAAATAAAACCCAATTTATGAGTAACATCATCTAGATGAGGAAAGTTCTGAAAGCTTTCTCAGGAAAGTGGAATTTTAAGATCGCATATCTCTTTACGTATTTACAGAGTTTTAGAATGTGACTTTAAAAATCTAAAATGACTTCTTGAAGAAACTACGGTTTTACAAAAGTTCGGTGTACACGATAGGATTCGTAGAGCCCCTTCTGAAGCTTTTATGGTACACAGGCTGTTGTGGGAATTTCCAGTTTCTCACCAGAGAAGTGAGAAAGAGCCATGGATCTGACCATGATGTCACAATTCCTCTACTGCTGAAGCATCTGCATATGACCACACTGCTTCTCTCCCAGTGGTTTCATTTCACTCTCGTGTGAACAGCAGCTAAGATCTCATTGAAGCTTCTAGCTGGCATGTGCAATGGTGTGCTCTTCTGTTTTCCACTATTATGGTAGCATACCACAGGCAGGGCAGTAAGGAAAGACAAGAGGATTTTTTAAACTCACATTATTAGTGCTGTGAAAACTTTTTGGAATCTATGAGGGTGATCCTAGCAAAGACTCCTAGTACTAGAGAATACAGAGCCTGAACTGATCATCTTCCATAACCTGGCAAGACTTCCAGTGGTGGGATTGGGACTGGGATACTGACCTAGCCACAAACCCTTAGACCTACAATTTGTCTTGGCTGCAAGATGTGCAGGGATAATGGTGGTGCAGAACTTGTGGGAGTGGTCAACCAATGACTGGTCTAGTGTGAGGTCTATTCTATGAGAGGAAGGCCATATGTGACATTGCCTGGATAGCCAGGAACCAAAGGCTGGATAGGCCAGAGACCTAACATAGAAAAAAGTAAATGAAATAATTCCTAATGACATTCTGTTATATTCATGGATTGGTGCCTAGTCCAAAGTCATCAGAGAGGCTTTGTCTAGCAACTGATCGGAGCAGATGCACAGACCCACAGCCAAACATTAGGTAGAGCTTGGGGAAACCTCAAGGAAGAGGGAGAGGAAGGGTTGTAGGAGCCAGAAAGGTCAAGAACACCACAAGAATATGGCCCACAGAATCATCTAAGCAGGGCTCAGAGGGATTCACAGAAACTGAAGCAACAATCAAAGAGCCTATATGGGTCTGAGCTAGGTTCTCTGTATATATGTTGCAGTTGTGTAGTTTGGTATTCTTGTAGGACTCCTAACCATGGGAGTAGGGGTTGTTTCTGACTCTTTTGCCTGCTCTTGGGATCCTTCCCTCCTCCTAGGTTGCCTCAGCCAGTGTTCATATGAGATGGCTTGTGCCTAGTCTTATAGCTTGTTATGTGGATGGAGTTGTTGATACCCCTGGGGGCCTACTCATTTCTTAAGAGAAATAGGGGAAGAGTGGATATGGAGGAGAGGGGAGATGGGTAGGATAACTGGGAGGAGTAGAGGGAGAAGAGGCTGTGGTCAGGATATAATGTATGAGAGAATAATAATAGGAACAAAACCTCACAGTATTAGAGGTTGACAGTCTAAGACAGGTAACTTCACTTGGTTAGCATTTGGTGAGGTTCTTCTGGTTGTTTGATAAAATGATGAAGAACCTGGTTGGAGCCTGTGGGAAGAGAAAGTTGAAACCTGGCAAAATAGGAAGCCAGGGAGAGAGAGAGACTGTCAAGAGAATTCACTCACTCTATGAGAGCAGCATTAATCCCTTTGGGTATGATCATCCCAGAACCCAGTTCCCTCTTAAAGTCCCACTGATTTATTATCTCCACACCAGGAATCAAAATTCTGTATCAGAAAGCTTAAGAAACAAGCTTAGACCTGCCTAAAAACCATTGCGGGTCAGATGACACAGTAGGAAGAGACACTGTATGCTCAGGCCATTTCAATTACTGTAAGAGCCATGTGATACACACAGGAAGTGACTCATTTATATTAATATCAAAACTCAGAAGAGGGTCACATGACACAGTGGGAGGAGACATGTTTGGGACACCTCCAACCATAGCAGAGGGCCACGTGACATAAGGGGGAGGATCTTGATTTGCATAGGTTGCTTTTCAGCATCCACACTTGGACCATGGGGACAATATGGGACAGGTGGAGTGTAGCCACTGGTTTCTTCATAGAGAGTCATTGTGAGCTTTTGTGCTGTGAGCTGGGGATATGAAAAGAGAGATCTATGCAGCTTCAGCTAGGCTTCCAGCTAATAGACAGAAAATTCTAATGGCTGCACAGTGAATAATCAAACACTGAGTTATGTGCAGAGACAAACAGATCTGTATGGAGCAATGAGAATGCCCAGTCCCCTGGAGTCAGGGACAGACTCTCTGGGTTGAGGCTGAATCTGCAGGATGAATTACTGGTGAAGCAAAGACTGAGTTGCAGACCATCTCCCGGTTGGAGAAGCTGGGCTAAGCTGAGCCTACAGGAGAGGGACATTCCTAAAATGTCTTCTGCTAGTACCTCAGCCAGTTTCATTCCTCAGTTTTGGACAACAAAAATGTTGTGGTCTGCAAAGGTTAAATTATATCTGCTTGCTGGTGTGATGAGATTCAAATATGAAAGCTTTTGATGTATATTGTCCTTTGCGCAAAAGCTATAGATTAAATCACTCCTAACATCTTGGCTTTGTGGACAAGAAACTTGAAATGATTGTCTAATTATTAATGATTCATGCAAAGCAAGGGATTGCAGGTGCATGTCATTATGCCTGGATAATTGTTTGGCATATACATGGCCATTACTGCTCAACTCTAGCCTTTGTGTAGGTATCCAGCTTTGCCTCTGGGGATGTGACTTTGCTTGTGAATGATAGAGATGATGGCCAATGGAACTTTAATCTTCTCCAGTTTCATTTCAAAAGTTTGTGTTCCCCTTGCTGAAGTCACAGAAGTTGGCTTGTGTAGTGAAACAAAATTGGTACAATGACTCTAATATTCTTCAGCTATGCATCTTTTAGGCAGTTTCCAAGTCTATGTAGGACAATAAAAGGCAAGACTCTTAATTCACTAAAAATTAATATGTGATGACTCATCCATACTGAGCATTAAACTAGTAGGTGGGTAATGAGAAATTATTAAAACAGGATCAGAGAGAGAGAGAGAGAGAGAGACCTTTACATCATGAAATTCATGCTTATTAGTGTTTGCCTCTCCTGGAGGGTGGGCAGTTAATGGAACTTGGATGGTAAAGGTAGACATCAGGGCTACCTGGGGCAGCTTCTCTCCCTGGCTAAAGAGCAGCCTTCGTGCCATTGTCTTGCAGTACTTTCCCCTGCTCAACCCTCATAGTTGTAGCATTTAGCTCCAGGTACTGGCTCTCCTGCCTTGAGGACTGGACATCCAGTCCCTGTTCATACGAGGCATCTTCTACCCTTGGGTTCTGTTCCTTCCCTTGTTACTCACTCCCACTTTTGGGTCTGTACAAATGTATCTTCTTGGTGGAACATAGGTCACATGGAAAACCCCAACTGCTAAGAATTCTTAGAAACATATTTTCACTTTTTAGTTCAGAGGTTCTCTACCTTCCTAATACCTTTTAATATAGTTCCTCATGTTGTAGTGACATGCCACCCAGCCATAAAATTATTTCATTGCTACTTCATAACTGTAATCTTGCTACTGTTATGAACTGTAATGTAAATATATGAAAAGCAGGATATTTGATATGTGACCCTACAGGGTCATGACCCACAGGTTGAGAACCACTGTCCTAGTTTGCTCTAGAAAGCACAGTAAAAGGCTTGGCTTAGCAGTTGAATGAGCTAGTTTTCATACCCACCCCCATTCTCTTGGCTAGGTCTGCACAAATCTGTAATTCAGTTCCAAAACAACAAGGTGACAGACCTGTTTTCCTGCAAAATAGGATGCAATGACCCTTGCCACCATCGCAAAGGAGAAATCAAGGTCTCAGGGAGAAATCAAGGTCTCAGGAGTTACCACAAAGACTCTGATGCAGATTTATCATCTACTCTGTGGGATGACAAGCTATAGTCTCCATGTCAAATCCAGCCCACCATCCACTTTGGAAAATGGGTTCCTGTCCACGATTAGTTGTTGATATGTTGTCTATAGCTGCTTTTGTGGCCAGTGGCAGAGCAGTGGTCACGTGACAAAGCCTAGCCTGTTCGCTTTAGGACCTTCTTCAGGAAAATATCTACCAGCCCCTATCCTAGTTCACCATAATCCTGTCTTGGTCTCTCATAAATAAATTATTATGTCATCCATCATTAGCACGCTCTATACGAAATAGTAAGGGGCAGAGAAAAGAATTTTTAAAAGATTTTTTCAGATTATAATTGCATAATTTTCTTCTCTTTCTTCCCTCCAACTCCCTCAGATGCTTTCCTTGTTCTTTCTTAAATTCAGAGCCTCTTTTATTAAAATGTTGTTGTTGTTGTATATATATATATAGACACACACATACATACATACAACTTGGACTGCGTAATGTATTTATATGTTTTCATGGCTAAAATTACTATTGGGTAACCAGTTGATGTTCTCTTCCCTGGAGAAGGCTATTTTTCCCATGCTCAGTATTTCTAAGTTGCCTCTAGTTGTTTGTCTATGGTTGAGGTTGAGGTCCTGTGAGGTTTTCTCTTTCCATGTTAGCATGTCTGTTGCTGTTGTCCTTGTTTAGGTCATGTTTAGGTACCATGCTGGTACCTCATGGGTGTCGCTTTAGGACACAGAATTTTTTTTTTTAAAAAAAGGTTAATATGGTAGAATAAGGGAGAAGCACTGAGTATCCATTTTACACTTCTCAGAGCCCATCCCTCAGGGAGGGTATAATGCCCTGGTAAGGTATCTCATATTACCACAGTGTCTTAGTCAGGATTTCTATTCCTGCACAAAACATCATGACCAAGAAGCAAGTTTGGAAGGAAAGGGTTTATTCAGCTTACACTTCCACATTGCTGTTGATCATCAAAGGAAGTCAGGACTGGAACTCAATCAGGTCAGGAAACAGGAGCTGATGCAGATCCCATGGAAGTATGTTACTTACTGACTTGCTTCCCCTGGCACGCTTAGCTTGCTTTCTAACCCAGGACTACCAGCCCAGGGATGGCACCACCCTCAATGAGCCCTCCCACCCTTGATCACTAATTGAGAAAATGCCTTATAGCTGAATCTCATGGGACCATTTCCTCAAGAGAGGCTCCCTTCTCTGTGATAACTCCAGCTTGTGTCAAGTGAACACAAAAAAACCAGCCAGTACACACTGTTAGAGTGGTATATGTCTCCCAAATGCTTGCTCCCCAGGATGATGCTATTGGGAGGCAGTGTATGCTTTAGATATAGGGCCTAGTGGGAGGTCTTTAGGCTATCAAAAGGCTGAACTAGAGGGGAATTGTCAGAACCTCTTTCTGTTACTATACTTGATTTCTTGACTCATGACATACACAGTATTTCTGTCATGTTCTGCTATGATGTGCTGTTTTGCCAGAGACTCAAAACAATGTAGCCACTTGACCCTGAGTTGGAATCATCAGAACGGTAAGACAAATTGAACCTTTTCTTTTTATAAATCAATTGCCTCAGGTACTTGATTATAGGGATGGAAAGTCGACTGATCTATCATACTTCTACTCCTCTGGAACTGAGTTCATAGACCTGCCTTTGTGTAGACCATGACTACTGGATACCGACGGCAGTGTTATGAAAGGACTTAATGGAAGGAACCATTGGCTTCTAGTGATGTGCATTTCTACTTTGTCTGTTAAGCTAAGACATTCTTTCTCTTGGATTATTTTGGGTCATCCCCACCATATACTGTTCCTTCAGCAGTTTTATATTCACATATTCAGGACATCAAAATGATCATGGTCCCTAGCCAATTGTGCTATTTTGGAAGTTTCTAAAATGTCGGGAGGTGTGAGGTGGCTTGCAGAAGTGGGTCCCTGGGAGTGGGGTTTTGAAGAGTATGCCTGGATGCTGGTTTCCCCCTTGCTTTCTTCTTAGATCTGCCACCACATGATCAATTTTGGCCACTTGTGCCCACCAGGGTGAGCTGAGCTGCTGTGTTATGTCTTCCTTGGTGTGGTGGATGGAATTACTTTAAAACCATGAGGCAACTCACAGCTTTTCTTCCTTAAGCTGTTTGCATAAGGGCTTACATGAGTTTAAACAAGAAACACGATTTCTTCAGCTATGAGGTGCAGGCTGAACACGTGCTTGTCCACAGTTCAGTCGATGATTCTAGTTTCCCATGGGAACCTCAGGATCTCATGGTTATTTAGAGTTACATTGTCCATCTTCTTAGGGTTCGGGAACAATCTAGAAACCATTTTTAGAAAAAAAAACAGTGATTTACTTAAGAAGTCTATGTTTTAAATTCCTAGGGACTGTTTGTATTTGTAAGAGTCACTGCATAAAACCCCAATTTACGGCAGACATCAATTCAAGTGAATGGGATTAAAAAAAGGAGCCCAGGCAGGTAGCTGTGCGTCACATCTCGAGTGCCATGCAAGTTTTTCAGTAAACAGTCTAAAATTGAAACAGCAGAAGTAACTGGAATTAACACCTGATTAAAAAATTTAAAAAGGCCGTTATTCACTAGAAATAAACCATCTACTATACATGCTGAGCAACCAAGTTAAATTGATATGTTATTATTACTGTCTTACTTTTTTTCTTATGGGTATGATTTTTTAAAGAGCTTATTATTTTGGAAGTCTTTACCCTATGGGTCAGGAAGCCAATGTGAGCTAGGTTATGCCAATTTTCTGATGTTTATTCCATTTGAAAATGCATGGATCTGGGAAATGACCACAATGTTGGTACCAAGATCCTTCAACACAATATATACAGAGCTAGTACTATCTGGCCCACAGAGGTGCCTCCTATGGAGCTGATGACAGTAGTGTCCAGGACCCTCCCAGATCAATATTGGTATTAATTATATTCCCAGTCATCAAAGTGTCTTTCCCTGCCCACAGCCACACCTTTGACAAAGAGCCACAGTTCCTACACATTTCGATAATCTTAGAATTACTGGGACTCTTTTGAGGTAATGGGTCCTGCAGCTGTGAGGTGATTCAAGCCTGAAATTAGTGGAAATACTGTAATGGGCTAGTGCCAGGCCTTCACTTTTCTCTGTTATGCGTATTTCTTGAAATTCAGTTCGGTGCCAATCATATTGTATCTAAGGGACTACAGTATATATAAGTTGCTGTCAAAGGTCCTCCTGATCATGACAAGTTAGGATTCATATATGAGAAAAAAACAAGTGATTTTTGTCTTTCTGAGTCTGAGTTAAATTGTTTAATATAATCCTTGCTGAATCTTTCCACATTCCTGCAACTTTCATTTTACTTCGCAGCTGAATACAATTCTATTGTGTATACACACCACATTTTCATTTTATATTCACCTATTGATGGACATCTAGGCTGGTCCCTTCACCTGGCCCACGTGAATGGTGCTGTAATACCACTACGTGCCCTAGGTGTGGGCCATCCTGCTGGCACCGCAGGCACAACCTTCATGCTTGCAGCCCTTGGACGGCGCTGTGCCCCCACTTTCCTCCCCTATCAGGGCAAGGAGCAGCAGTTGCAGCTCCCGGTTGTGGGCTAGGTCTGCGGATCTAGTGGCTATACTTGCCTAGTGGGTGAGTTGGGATCATTGATGTTTTGAGGCTCCCGGAAGCCTGAGCACCAGCCCCACTTGGCAAGGACTTGCTCCTTTGCCTGCCATGCGCCCCCCCTTCCCCACCACCTCCCGCACCTGTCGCTGCTTGCATATCCCGAGTTCTGCTTCTCTTTGCAGTGTGTATCATTTCCTTCCACCATCTTCTTTCCAATTCCATGAAACTAGTTTTTAAATGCATCTTTCCATAAGACCTACCCCCTTTTCCCCCAGAGATAATGCATACTCTACAAAGTCATCCTTGTTGCGTCTACCTGTGAAGCCTCTGTGGGTCTCTTAGGCTTCTGGGAGTGGCCCTGTGGCCCTATGCGTCCTGTCAGCTGCTGTCATCTTGAATCCCAGTGGCCAGTAATTCTTTGTCTGGGGGGGGGGGTACCCTGTGAAATTTCTCCTTCTACCTTAGCCTGGGTATCCGTGTCATCCTTGTTCAAGTCTTGTTTAGTCAGTCATTCTGTTGAGTTAGCACGATGCAGCTTCCTTGTCATTTCTGGGAACACAATCTCACAGCAGTTTTGTCTATGCTTGTTCTTTTCTTCAGTCTAAATTATTGATTCTAGCATTTTCTGTAGAGCTAGTCTGGTAGATGAACCCTTTTAGTATTTACAGCATGGAAAGTTTTTCTTTCTCTTTCAACTAAAGCTAATAGCTTTGCTGAGTCCAGTAGTCTGGGTTGGCCTCTATGGTTTTTTAGGACAGGAACTACATTGCTTTAAGCTTTTCTGGTTTCAAAGTTTCTATTGGGAAATCTGTTGTTATTCTGATGGGCTTTCCCTTATATGTGACTTACATTTCTTTCTCTTGCAACTTTCAATAGTATTTCTTCTGTGCATGTAGTGTTTTAACTATGATGCACCAAGGGTTTCTCTTCCAGTCCTATCTATTTGGTGTACTGTGTGACTCTTGAATCTAAATGGGCATGCTTCTCTTAGTTGGAGTTTTCTTCTATGATCCTCTTGAAGATCTGGCCTACACCACTGACCTGAGATTTTTCTCCTTCTTCTTCCTATAATTAATACTTTTTTTTATCTTCATGGGGTGTCCCAAAGTTTCTGTGTACACCTTCATATTCTTTAAAATTTTTATCATTTTCTTTGCTTGAGTGGTCCAATTCTACTACTTTGTCCTTAAGTCAGATATTCTATCTTCTACTTAAAATAACTTTTCTGCTGCTTAAGCTTTGTACTGAGTTTTCTAGTTAGGTTATTGATTTATTTTTCATTTCAAACTTTACTTAAGTTTGAGTTTTCTTTAATATTTTTGTCTTTCATGCCTCAAATCCTCTTCATTATTTCATTTAGCTGTCTGTATTTTCTTGCACTTGAATCAGGAGTTTTATTCTTGCCTGTAAGATCATTCGGTTGTTTGTATCTTCTTCAAACTTTAATTCTTTGATCATGTTTATAATTGTTATTTTAAAACTTGTGCTGTTGTCAGGCTGGAGAGATGGCTCAGCGGTTAAGAACACTGACTGATCTTCCTGAGTTCAATTCCCAGCAACCACATGGTGGCTCATAACCATCTGTAATGGGGATCCGATGCCCTCTTCTGGTGTGTCTGAAGACAGCTACAGTGTATTCACATACATAAAATAAACAAATAAACCTTAAAGAAAGTTTTTCCTTAAAACTTGTGTTGTGAAGTTCATCTAGATAATTTCCATGGGGGAATGTTTCTATAGGACTGCTGGGTGTTTTTGTTTTTATTTTTTTTTTTGAAGTTGTACTATCTCTATCATTCCTATTGTTTGTGCTTTTGTGATGGAGCCTGGGCATGTGTAGTTCATTTATTTTGTCTGTCCACCTACGCTGACTGAGAGTTTGGTTCTGTTTTGTTATCAGCAAAACTTGGTTGATTTCAGATCACATGCAAGGAGCTTGCAGTTTATTCCTTCAGAATAAACCTATCTTAGCTGGGGTTTCTATTGCTGTGATGAAACACCATAACCAAAAGCAATTTGGAGATGAAAGGGTTCATTTGGCTTACCTTTCTATATCACTGTTCATCATCAAAGGAAGTCAGGACATGAAATCAAACACGGCAGGGACCTGGAGGCAGAAGCTGATGCAGAGGCTCTAGAAGGGTGCTGCTTACTGACTTGCTCATCATGGCTTGCTAAGCCTGGTTTCTTACAGAATCTAGGACCATCAGCACAGGGATGGCACTATCCACAATGGGCTGGGCCATCCCCCATCAATTACTAATTAATTAAGAAAATGTCCTATAGGCTTACCTGTAGCCTGATACTATGGAAGCATTTTCTTAATTAAGGATCCCTCTTCTCTTATGACTTTAGCTTGTGTTAAATTGATGTAAAACTGTCCAGCACAGATGCTAAAGGTGATGATTTTTGATTTAGAGGCTAGGATGATTCCAACTTTATGGCTACTGGGGTGTTGCTGGGGTCCTTCAGTCAGTGTGTGAGATTGTCATGTGAGGTACTGTGACAGGGGTAGGATGGACTCAAGGATGTGTGATACAGTGTGTGGTTAAGGTACTGGGGCTATGTGTGAGAAGAGGGCAGGGTCAATGGGACTTAGCACAGAGAGGTACTGTTGGCTGCTGTGGTAGGGCTTAAGGAAAAGCAATGTAAGGTCTGAGTGGAGGGTCTTAGGATCTTATCTAGAATGTTCCCATGTGCAGTTACTTGTTAGGCCTCTTCCATCCCCTTCCTCTGTGTTCATGGCATGGGGTGAAAAGCTTTAGGGATCCACTAAGAAATCTCACAAGTACAGAGTTCCTGGGCTTGAGTCAGGGGAAAGATGCTGTCTGCTAAGAATCTGAGCATCTAAGAAAGACCATGAATGAGAATGAGACTCCTAGCTTGCCTTGGTTAGTTAGAGCAGGGTGAGGACTCGAGTGTTTGAGCTTTTAGATTAAGATCTTAGCTTTACTTTGAATTGACTTCTGTCTGAGATGCAAGCTGCAGATCTAGGGTTGCCATCTGTAGGTGGATATCCTGCCTTGCCATTACTATTTGTTAATAGACTGTCTTTTACCTAATGTATGTTTTTGGTGAATTGCCAATTCTGATGAATAAGGCAACTGTAGCTGTGTGGGTTTACTTATGGGTTCTCTGTTCTGTTCCACTGGTCTTCATGTCTTTTTATTCCAGTACCATGCTGTCTTTGTCATTATGGCTCTTTTGTATAGTTTGAAGTTTGGTATTGTGATACCCCCAGAAATGTTCTTTCTGTTAAGGATTATTTGGTATTAGTGAACTTTTCTGTTTCCATTTGAGTTTTTAGATGGATTTTTATAATTCTGCAAGCAGTGCCATTGGAACTTTGGTGAGATTTGTATTAAATGCAGTATTACTTCTGACAATCCAGGAGCTGTTCCTGGATTATACTGTTGCTTTCAGTATTTAGCGTGTCTGTTTTCTTTCATATATGGGTCCTAGTTCATAATGTTTATATGTCTGTATGTTGGTGTGGTTGCAGGCATAGGCTTGAAACTAGAAAAGAGAACACGAGAGGGTGTGTGCACCAGGGAAGCATGGAGCAAAATAGGCACATGAGACTTGGACATGGAAAGAGATGTGTAAGGAAGTGGGTGTGCAGGGAGATGAAGGAGAGGAGGGAGAATCAGCAAAAACAGACTTCTCTGGAAAATTTCACAAGAAAACCTTTTCTAGTTAAAAATGAAAAACTCTGGTTGGGCATTGTGGCACGTGCCTTTAATCTCAGCATTTGGGAGTTAGAGGCAGAGGCCAATATGTCTACATAGTGAATTCCAGAA
>JADRCD010247093.1:0-16204 GCA_019843815.1 Montemys delectorum | reverse complement strand
CAATGGATAACAGTGTAGTCAATGGGCCAATGGATTATCTTAAGAGCAGTTTGCTATGAAAGCCATTTTGACTAGGTTTCCTGTGCATTCCCTGCCTCCAAATCATGATTTCCCATGCTAATTCAGGACTCTGCCAGGAAAAAAAAGCCATTGTCAGGTACAGACACTCTACTTTAAGTCATGGTTGTGATCCAAAATGAACCTCTTGCATTTTAGGTGGCATTAGCAACAGGAAAAAAGGAGCAAGATAAAGGGTTGGGAAAGAATATGTGTCTCTATTTTTAGCATTTTTTCCTGCTTCTAAAGATTTCTGAAAGGTAGCCAGTCTTCCTTCCTCTCCTTGCTTTTCATGCCTTGATTTGAATTCCCAGGTGTGTTTTGCAGGCTCCTTATGTAAGTTGTAGATTTACAGAAGAATCCCTCTAGCTCCCCTTCACCATTCCCCAAAGCGACTGTTGGCAAAGTCTGCATCTCAATTCAAATGTCCAATGGCGCTCAGAGACTTGGGACCTTTGCATGATGAAATTTCCCCAGGGTTGTGTGGTTGCTTTAATGTCCTCCTAGGACTCCTTCACCACTGAATTTGAACCATTGGACTTTTGTAGAGGGAATAAAATTTTTCTTACTATGTGGTTAGTGACTAATGTGAAATCAAATGCAGTGACCACATAATGAGACACTTTACATGGTCTTCCTAAGGATTGCCCAGCGTCTTTGAGAGACCAGAACCAAATCTTGTAGGCTAGACCTAGGAATCTGTGTTGAATACACATGGCATGTACACACATGTGAACTAAATGTAACACCAAGGTGGTCACATGGGATACATACACATGTGTACTTAATGTAACACCAGTGTGGTTCTTTGGCCAAGGACTGTATTTTCAGACGCATTAGCATGTCCAAAAGCATTTTCAGAGAGCAAATAAAAAATACTTTGATGACTATATTATCTACGAGAGGCAGAGAAGTTTCTGAAAGAAATGGTTTATTGTGAGCATACATTTACCTATATTTTAAATACATAAAAATCATCAGAATGTCTCAGGGTTTGGACCTGATACTAGAGTTCGGAGGGGAATAAGAGACAGACCCTGACTTCATAGCCAATAGTAGACTAATGTACAGAGGAGCAGTTTCCAAATGATGTACAAAGACCAACAGTACTAATCTTGGCACTCTTCAGGGATGTCCCTGTTTCTTTAAAATTTTGTTGCCTACTGTATTGGCTAATTTTTGTGTCAACTTGACATAGGCTGCAGTTATCACAGAGAAGGGAGTTTCAGTTGGGGAAGTGCCTCCATGAGATACAGCTGTAGGGCATTTTCTCAATTAGTGACCAAGGGGGTAGGGCCCCTTGTGGGTGGTGCCATCTCTGGGGTAGAAGTCTTGAGTTCTATAAGAGAACAGGCTGAGCAAGTCAGGAGAAGCAAGCCAGTAAGGAACATCCCTCCATGGCCTCTGCATCAGCTCCTGCTTCCTGATCTGCCTGAGTTCCAGTCCTGACTTCCTCTGGTGATCAACAGCCATGTGGAAATAAGCTAAATAAACCCTTTCCTCCCCAACTTGCTTCTTGGTCATGATGTTTGTGCAGGAATAGAAACCCTGACTAAGACACCTACCCTCCACAAGCCCAAGTACAATCAAGAGTGAAGGGTGACAATTTCAGCCAGATACAGATGAGGCTATGGCACAGTCCCATGACACAGACAGATACCGACAAGGCTCGGTCACAGTCCCTCCTATGATTGTACCTCCACACTATTCTGATTCTATTCTGTTCAAGAAAATCAAAATACAACTCTTCTGGTCTAAGAGTATCAAATTCACACCCAGCCCTCAAGGTTTGTATAAGATTAAACTGTGCTAGAGGAGTACTTTTCAGTATCGTCACGTTTATTAAAACCCAGATGCAAGACCCCGTTGCAGTGTCTCAGGTAGTTCAGGAGTATGCCCTGTGTTGCTCACATTTAGTAATCTCATAGTCAGTGCTCCTGTCTTGTGACTACCCTTTGCACCAAACAGCTTTAGAGGAGTATGTGCGGTCCTTAGGAGAGTGATCAGTGTGGAGATAAGGAGGTCGTCACAGAGGACCTCAGCTATTGGGAGCTAATGTGGGAAAGGGCAGGACATCCAAGCAGAGGGAGTGATACAGGCAGTGTGGTGTGTGAAATTAAAAGCCAACACTGATGCACTTGCACACATATGCGTACATGCACACGCATGCATACACACATGCATATATGCACACACATTCACACACATATAATAAAAAACAAAACAAAACAAAATCTTGGCAAACTCCTATACAGAAACTGGAGACAGCAGAAACCAACTTAGCTCCTCCTTCCACTGGAGGGAAAGTGAGCACGACGGAGAAGCTAAACCTCTCTTTGAGTGCAGAGGAAATGAGGACAACAGCTTCTGAGGCTCAAGGAAACAATCAGCCAAGAGTTAGTGGGATGGAGCATTTCAGAAACATCAGAGAAGGTGGCTGGTTGACTTTCTGGAACGAGTGGGATATGGTTATTTCTGACTTGAAGCAGATGATATCTGGAGCCCCCATCTAGATCTCTTATTCTTTGATGTCCAAAATATATTTAGAATTTGGGGTCATGAAATGAAAACAAAGTTGGCATTTCTTCATATATAAAAATAAATCTAATTAGACTTGAAACATCAAAAAATGCCTTTCTGGCTGTAAATTCAACATGTGCTGTAAAGTCCTTAACTATTGACAAAGAGCCCCCCCAATTACCCAGTTTCTCATTAGAGTGACTGGCCAGAGAAGGCTGTGTTATTGGGCAGCAAAGCCCACTCTTAGTCAAGAGATGTTATAATTGGCTATTCTCATTAGTGGCGTCTCAGAGTTCACAGAAAGAAAATAGCACATTCGAAGGAACATTAGCACTTGTGGCCCTGGCGGCTTCCATATCCCTGGGTCTTCATTTCTTTTCCCAGGAGGATGGGTGCACTTTCTGGAAAGGAATGAAAATGAGAAGCACATCCAAAGGAAGCCAATCTGTGTGTTTCTGGAGAGAAACATAATGTCCGTGATTACCACAAACTTTCCTGATGAAAGAGAAATTTTCCTGCTTTTGAGCTCTTTAATGGCTGCCATGTAAAAGCTGGATCCTGGAGTATTTTCACTCTTAATAAAAAATCGAGCCTTCTCTCTTGGCAGCAGCTAGCACCACAGTGCTGTGAGTGAATACAGCTCAGCTCATGCTCTTCAGTTTTCAGTGCTGGGATCCACAGGGCAAACAGCCCTCAAGGCTCGGCTGTAGAGCAAAGCTAGGGCCTCTTTATTTGCTTAATTGGTTTGGTAAATGAATTTGTCACAGAAATCCTCTCTGAAAGGAGCAACTCAAATCTTCTGGGTTTTCTTTATATATTTTTATGTCATTAGGACTATAGTTTGACTCTGCTCCTTTCAGAGACTCCTCACAGTTCCTCCAGTCATTTGTTTGTTTATGAACTTACACTGAAGTCTGCCATGTGCCAAGGTGCATAATGTGAGTGAGCCTAGGACCTGGGTTGAAGGTTTTATTTTTCTAGAGAAGAGTTAGGTAGGTCAGTCACATTGTGGGTTTTTTCCACTTATTTTAAGGTAGAAAGATCCTGGGGAGCATCTCATAGACAGGGCAATGAGCTCATTCATGAAGGAGGAGTTTGTCTTACAGAGCGTTGGCTAAAATCAGGATGAGTCTAAAGGAGAGGAGGTCATTCAGGACAGGAAGTAACAGCAAAAGCAAGCTCCCTTGTGTGCTTACATTTCTGTGACTTTACAAGAACATAGGGAACGTGGATTGAACTTGAATTGGTTCAAGTGGTTCCAGGAGTTAAACACGGAAATTAAGGACTAGTCATGCAGTGACCTGCTTAAGGTGTAATGAGAAAATTCATGTTCTGTCTTAAGAAGATCTGTGTTGATGTGTGGACCTGTCATATCTACATCACACATGTCATTTGTATAACAAAGTAAAAAGTGTACTTATATCACAAGATTTCTGTAAATATCAATGAGATACGGTATGTCAAGCTCTTAGCCTGCTTTCTGGAATTTTCTGTCCTGAGCTGTGGCACTGTGGCAGCAGTGGCAGGGACTGTTCTCCTTGGTTGTGCAGTTCAGAACATTTCTGGCTAGTCATTTTTCTCTATGTCTGTCAACAACTGGAGGGGACCAGAGCAAGAAACCTGAAATGGCTGAAATGGTATATAAAGCCCTGATTGGAGAAAGCCAGCAAGTTCTGGGTCCCTTTCTTGAGCAAAGGCTTGGAGAAAAGTTGGGACAAACTCTGCTTCTTCAGCTGATGAGGAAGAGGTTCCTTTAGTCACAGATGTGTCTCTGAGTCTTGCCCAAGCTGGCTGCTGCTCACCCCGACACTGCTCTGACAGTGCTCTCTAGTGGCCCATGGGAAGAGAACATTTCCCACTGCTAGAGCAGGACTAGATTCCACAATATCTGCAGCCCAGAGAATACTATGCAGTCATTTAAAGAATGAATGGTAGTCACCCCAGAGACCCTGGAAGAGTTTCTATGAGGGACCCAGAGAGAAGCAGGGTGCAAAGGCCCTAAGCAATCAGAGGCTCTTCCTGTAGGACACCACCTAAAGGTTTCCCATATTGAATAATGCACAGGTAGAGTACAGGTTTAAGTGGAAGTATTCAGACATAATAATGTGTGAAAGGCTGTTGACTGGGGGTTATGGCTGATACATGTAGAAGGAAGGTAAGAAATTTCAAAAACCCAACAAAAAATGAAAACAAAAGCTCCACATTTGTGCAGAATTATGTCTAAATGTGTGTATTCAAAATAAAACCCAATTTATGAGTAACATCATCTAGATGAGGAAAGTTCTGAAAGCTTTCTCAGGAAAGTGGAATTTTAAGATCGCATATCTCTTTACGTATTTACAGAGTTTTAGAATGTGACTTTAAAAATCTAAAATGACTTCTTGAAGAAACTACGGTTTTACAAAAGTTCGGTGTACACGATAGGATTCGTAGAGCCCCTTCTGAAGCTTTTATGGTACACAGGCTGTTGTGGGAATTTCCAGTTTCTCACCAGAGAAGTGAGAAAGAGCCATGGATCTGACCATGATGTCACAATTCCTCTACTGCTGAAGCATCTGCATATGACCACACTGCTTCTCTCCCAGTGGTTTCATTTCACTCTCGTGTGAACAGCAGCTAAGATCTCGTTGAAGCTTCTAGCTGGCATGTGCAATGGTGTGCTCTTCTGTTTTCCACTATTATGGTAGCATACCACAGGCAGGGCAGTAAGGAAAGACAAGAGGATTTTTAAAACTCACATTATTAGTGCTGTGAAAACTTTTTGGAATCTATGAGGGTGATCCTAGCAAAGACTCCTAGTACTAGAGAATACAGAGCCTGAACTGATCATCTTCCATAACCTGGCAAGACTTCCAGTGGTGGGATTGGGACTGGGATACTGACCTAGCCACAAACCCTTAGACCTACAATTTGTCTTGGCTGCAAGATGTGCAGGGATAATGGTGGTGCAGAACTTGTGGGAGTGGTCAACCAATGACTGGTCTAGTGTGAGGTCTATTCTATGAGAGGAAGGCCATATGTGACATTGCCTGGATAGCCAGGAACCAAAGGCTGGATAGGCCAGAGACCTAACATAGAAAAAAGTAAATGAAATAATTCCTAATGACATTCTGTTATATTCATGGATTGGTGCCTAGTCCAAAGTCATCAGAGAGGCTTTGTCTAGCAACTGATCGGAGCAGATGCACAGACCCACAGCCAAACATTAGGTAGAGCTTGGGGAAACCTCAAGGAAGAGGGAGAGGAAGGGTTGTAGGAGCCAGAAAGGTCAAGAACACCACAAGAATATGGCCCACAGAATCATCTAAGCAGGGCTCAGAGGGATTCACAGAAACTGAAGCAACAATCAAAGAGCCTATATGGGTCTGAGCTAGGTTCTCTGTATATATGTTGCAGTTGTGTAGTTTGGTATTCTTGTAGGACTCCTAACCATGGGAGTAGGGGTTGTTTCTGACTCTTTTGCCTGCTCTTGGGATCTTTCCCTCCTCCTAGGTTGCCTCAGCCAGTGTTCATATGAGATGGCTTGTGCCTAGTCTTATAGCTTGTTATATGGAGTTGTTGATATCCCTGGGGGCCTACTCATTTCTTAAGAGAAATAGGGGAAGAGTGGATATGGAGGAGAGGGGAGATGGGTAGGATAACTGGGAGGAGTAGAGGAAGAAGAGGCTGTGGTCAGGATATAATGTATGAGAGAATAATAATAGGAACAAAACCTTACAGTATTAGAGGTTGACAGTCTAAGACAGGTAACTTCACTTGGTTAGCATTTGGTGAGGTTCTTCTGGTTGTTTGATAAAATGATGAAGAACCTGGTTGGAGCCTGTGGAAAGAGAAAGTTGAAACCTGGCAAAATAGGAAGCCAGGGAGAGAGAGAGACTGTCAAGAGAATTCACTCACTCTATGAGAGCAGCATTAATCCCTTTGGGTATGATCATCCCAGAAACCAGTTCCCTCTTAAAGTTCCACTGATTTATTATCTCCATACCAGGAATCAAAATTCTGTATCAGAAAGCTTAAGAAACAAGCTTAGACCTGCCTAAAAACCATTGCGGGTCAGATGACACAGTAGGAAGAGACACTGTATGCTCAGGCCATTTCAATTACTGTAAGAGCCATGTGATACACACAGGAAGTGACTCATTTATATTAATATCAAAACTCAGAAGAGGGTCACATGACACAGTGGGAGGAGACATGTTTGGGACACCTCCAACCATAGCAGAGGGCCACGTGACATAAGG
The DNA here is from genome assembly GCA_019843815.1 of Montemys delectorum. Lineage (NCBI taxonomy): Eukaryota > Metazoa > Chordata > Mammalia > Rodentia > Muridae > Montemys > Montemys delectorum. Next base: position 9,386 of record JADRCD010247093.1, on the reverse strand, counting down.
GGGAGGATCTTGATTTGCATAGGTTGCTTTTCAGCATCCACACTTGGACCATGGGGACAATATGGGACAGGTGGAGTGTAGCCACTCGTTTCTTCATAGAGAGTCATTGTGAGCTTTTGTGCTGTGAGCTGGGGATATGAAAAGAGAGATCTATGCAGCTTCAGCTAGGCTTCCAGCTAATAGACAGAAAATTCTAATGGCTGCACAGTGAATAATCAAACACTGAGTTATGTGCAGAGACAAACAGATCTGTATGGAGCAATGAGAATGCCCAGTCCCCTGGAGTCAGGGACAGACTCTCTGGGTTGAGGCTGAATCTGCAGGATGAATTACTGGTGAAGCAAAGACTGAGTTGCAGACCATCTCCCGGTTGGAGAAGCTGGGCTAAGCTGAGCCTACAGGAGAGGGACATTCCTAAAATGTCTTCTGCTAGTACCTCAGCCAGTTTCATTCCTCAGTTTTGGACAACAAAAATGTTGTGGTCTGCAAAGGTTAAATTATATCTGCTTGCTGGTGTGATGAGATTTAAATATGAAAGCTTTTGATGTATATTGTCCTTTGCGCAAAAGCTATAGATTAAATCACTCCTAACATCTTGGCTTTGTGGGCAAGAAACTTGAAATGATTGTCTAATTATTAATGATTCATGCAAAGCAAGGGATTGCAGGTGCATGTCATTATGCCTGGATAATTGTTTGGCATATACATGGCCATTACTGCTCAACTCTAGCCATTGTGTAGATATCCAGCTTTGCCTCTGGGGATGTGACTTTGCTTGTGAATGATAGAGATGATGGCCAATGGAACTTTAATCTTCTCCAGTTTCATTTCAAAAGTTTGTGTTCCCCTTCCTGAAGTCACAGAAGTTGGCTTGTGTAGTGAAACAAAATTGGTACAATGACTCTAATATTCTTCAGCTATGCATCTTTTAGGCAGTTTCCAAGTCTATGTAGGACAATAAAAGGTAAGAATCTTAATTCACTAAAAATTAATATGTGATGACTCATCCATACTGAGCATTAAACTAGTAGGTGGGTAATGAGAAATTATTAAAACAGGATCAGAGAGAGAGAGAGAGACCTTTACATCATGAAATTCATGCTTATTAGTGTTTGCCTCTCCTGGAGGGTGGGCAGTTAATGGAACTTGGATGGTAAAGGTAGACATCAGGGCTACCTGGGGCAGCTTCTCTCCCTGGCTAAAGAGCAGCCTTCGTGCCATTGTCTTGCAGTACTTTCCCCTGCTCAACCCTCATAGTTGTAGCATTTAGCTCCAGGTACTGGCTCTCCTGCCTTGAGGACTGGACATCCAGTCCCTGTTCATACGAGGTATCTTCTACCCTTGGGTTCTGTTCCTTCCCTTGTTACTCACTCCCACTTTTGGGTCTGTACAAATGTATCTTCTTGGTGGAACATAGGTCACATGGAAAACCCCAACTGCTAAGAATTCTTAGAAACATATTTTCACTTTCTAGTTCAGAGGTTCTCTATCTTCCTAATACCTTTTAATATAGTTCCTCATGTTGTAGTGACATGCCACTCAGCCATAAAATTATTTCATTGCTACTTCATAACTGTAATCTTGTTACTGTTATGAACTGTAATGTAAATATATGAAAAGCAGGATATTTGATATGTGACCCTACAGGGTCATGACCCACAGGTTGAGAACCACTGTCCTTGTCTGCTCTAGAAAGCACAGTAAAAGGCTTGGCTTAGCAGTTGAATGAGCTAGTTTTCATACCCACCCCCATTCTCTTGGCTAGGTCTACACAAATCTATAATTCACTTCCAAAACAACAAGGTAACAGACCTGTTTTCCTGCAAAATAGGATGCAATGACCCTTGCCACCATTGCAAAGGAGAAATCAAGGTCTCAGGGAGAAATCAAGGTCTCAGGAGTTATCACAAAGACTCTGATGCAGATTTATCATCTACTCTGTGGGATGACAAGCTATAGTCTCCATGTCAAATCCAGCCCACCATCCACTTTGGAAAATGGGTTCCTGTCCACGGTTAGTTGTTGACATGTTGTCTATAGCTGCTTTTGTGGCCAGTGGCAGAGCAGTGGTCACGTGACAAAGCCTAGCCTGTTCGCTTTAGGACCTTCTTCAGGAAAATATCTGCCAACCCCTATTCTAGTTCACCATAATCCTGTCTTGGTCTCTCATAAATAAATTATTATGTCATCCATCATTAGCACGCTCTATAAGAAATAGTAAGGGGCAGAGAAGAGAATTTTTAAAAGATTTTTTCAGATTATAGTTGCATAATTTTCTTCTCTTTCTTCCCTCCTCCAACTCCCTCAGATGCTTTCCTTGTTCTTTCTTAAATTCAGAGCCTCTTTTATTAAAATGTTGTTGATATATATATATATATATATATATACACACACACACACACACACACACACACATACATACATACAACTTGGACTGCGTAATGTATTTATATGTTTTCATGGCTAAAATTACTATTGGGTAACCAGTTGATGTTCTCTTCCCTGGAGAAGGCTATTTTTCCCATGCTCAGTATTTCTAAGTTGCCTCTAGTTGTTTGTCTATGGTTGAGGTTGAGGTCCTGTGAGGTTTTCTCTTTCCATGTTAGCATGTCTGTTGCTGTTGTCCTTGTTTAGGTCATGTTTAGGTACCATGCTGGTACCTCATGGGTGTCGCTTTAGGACACAGAATTTTTTTTTTTAAAAAAAGGTTAATATGGTAGAATAAGGGAGAAGCACTGAGTATCCATTTTACACTTCTCAGAGCCCATCCCTCAGGGAGGGTATAATGCCCTGGTAAGGTATCTCATATTACCACAGTGTCTTAGTCAGGGTTTCTATTCCTGCACAAAACATCATGACCAAGAAGCAAGTTGGAGAGGAAAGGGTTTATTCAGCTTACACTTCCACATTGCTGTTGATCATCAAAGGAAGTCAGGACTGGAACTCAATCAGGTCAGGAAACAGGAGCTGATGCAGATCCCATGGAAGTATGTTACTTACTGACTTGCTTCCCCTGGCACGCTTAGCTTGCTTTCTAACCCAGGACTACCAGCCCAGGGATGGCACCACCCTCAATGAGCCCTCCCACCCTTGATCACTAATTGAGAAAATGCCTTATAGCTGAATCTCATGGGACCATTTCCTCAAGAGAGGCTCCCTTCTCTGTGATAACTCCAGCTTGTGTCAAGTGAACACAAAAAAACCAGCCAGTACACACTGTTAGAGTGGTATATGTCTCCCAAATGCTTGCTCCCCAGGATGATGCTATTGGGAGGTAGTGTATGCTTTAGATATAGGGCCTAGTGGGAGGTCTTTAGGCTATCAAAAGGCTGAACTAGAGGGGAATTGTCAGAACCTCTTTCTATTACTATACTTGATTTCTTGACTCATGACATACACAGTATTTCTGTCATGTTCTGCTATGATGTGCTGTTTTGCCAGAGACTCAAAACAATGTAGCCACTTGACCCTGAGTTGGAATCATCAGAACGGTAAGACAAATTGAACCTTTTCTTTTTATAAATCAATTGCCTCAGGTACTTGATTATAGGGATGGAAAGTCGACTGATCTATCATACTTCTACTCCTCTGGAACTGAGTTCATAGACCTGCCTTTGTGTAGACCATGACTACTGGATACCGATGGCAGTGTTATGAAAGGACTTAATGGAAGGAACCATTGGCTTCTAGTGATGTGCATTTCTACTTTGTCTGTTAAGCTAAGACATTCTTTCTCTTGGATTATTTTGGGTCATCCCCACCATATACTGTTCCTTCAGCAGTTTTATATTCACATATTCAGGACATCAAAATGATCATGGTCCCTAGCCAATTGTGCTATTTTGGAAGTTTCTAAAATGTCGGGAGGTGTGAGGTGGCTTGCAGAAGTGGGTCCCTGGGAGTGGGGTTTTGAAGAGTATGCCTGAATGCTGGTTTTCCCCTTGCTTTCTTCTTAGATCTGCCACCACATGATCAATTTTGGCCACTTGTGCCCACCAGGGTGAGCTGAGCTGCTGTGTTATGTCTTCCTTGGTGTGGTGGATGGAATTACTTTAAAACCATGAGGCAACTCACAGCTTTTCTTCCTTAAGCTGTTTGCATAAGGGCTTACATGAGTTTAAACAAGAAACACGATTTCTTCAGCTGTGAGGTGCAGGCTGAACACGTGCTTGTCCACAGTTCAGTCGATGATTCTAGTTTCCCATGGGAACCTCAGGATCTCATGGTTATTTAGAGTTACATTGTCCATCTTCTTAGGGTTCGGGAACAATCTAGAAACCATTTTTAGAAAAAAAGCAGTGATTTACTTAAGAGGTCTATGTTTTAAATTCTCAGAGACTGTTTGTATTTCTAAGAGTCACTGCTTAAAACCCCAATTTACGGCAGACATCAACTCAAATGAATGGGATTAAAAAAAAAGGAGCATTTGCCCAGGCAGGTAGCTGCGCGTCACATCTCGAGTGCCATGCAAGTTTTTCAGTAAACAGTCTAAAATTGAAACAGCAGCAGTAACTGGAATTAACACCTGATTAAAAAATTTAAAAAGGCCGTTATTCACTAGAAATAAACCATCTACTATACATGCTGAGCAACCAAGTTAAATTGATATGTTATTATTACTGTCTTACTTTTTTTCTTATGGGTATGATTTTTTAAAGAGCTTATTATTTTGGAAGTCTTTACCCTATGGGTCAGGAAGCCAATGTGAGCTAGGTTATGCCAATTTTCTGGTGTTTATTCCATTTGAAAATGCATGGATCTGGGAAATGACCACAATGTTGGTACCAAGATCCTTCAACACAATATATACAGAGCTAGTACTATCTGGCCCACAGAGGTGCCTCCTATGGAGCTGATGACAGTAGTGTCCAGGACCCTCCCAGATCAATATTGGTATTAATTATATTCCCAGTCATCAAAGTGTCTTTCCCTGCCCACAGCCACACCTTTGACAAAGAGCCACAGTTCCTACACATTTCGGTAATCTTAGAATTACTGGGACTCTTTTGAGGTAATGGGTCCTGCAGCTGTGAGGTGATTCAAGCCTGAAATTAGTGGAAAGACTGTAACGGGCTAGTGCCAGGCCTTCACTTTTCTCTGTTATGCGTATTTCTTGAAAATCAGTTCGGTGCCAATCATATTGTATCTAAGGGACTACAGTATATATAAGTTGCTGTCAAAGGTCCTCCTGATCATGACAAGTTAGGATTCATATATGAGAAAAAAACAAGTGATTTTTGTCTTTCTGAGTCTGAGTTAAATTGTTTAATATAATCCTTGCTGAATCTTTCCACATTCCTGCAACTTTCATTTTACTTCGCAGCTGAATACAATTCTATTGTGTATACACACCACATTTTCATTTTATATTCACCTATTGATGGACATCTAGGCTGGTCCCTTCACCTGGCCCACGTGAATGGTGCTGTAATACCACTACGTGCCCTAGGTGTGGGCCATCCTGCTGGCACCGCAGGCACAACCTTCATGCTTGCAGCCCTTGGACGGCGCTGTGCCCCCACTTTCCTCCCCTATCAGGGCAAGGAGCAGCAGTTGCAGCTCCCGGTTGTGGGCTAGGTCTGCGGATCTAGTGGCTATACTGGCCTAGTGGGTGAGTTGGGATCATTGATGTTTTGAGGCTCCCGGCAGCCTGAACACCAGCCCCACTTGGCAAGGACTTGCTCCTTTGCCTGCCATGCACCCCCCCCTTCCCCGCCACCTCCCGCACCTGTCGCTGCTTGCATATCCCGAGTTCTGCTTCTCTCTGCAGTGTGTATCATTTCCTTCCACCATCTTCTTTCCAATTCCATGAAACTAGTTTTTAAATGCATCTTTCCATAAGACCTACCCCCTTTTCCCCCAGAGATAATGCATACTCTACAAAGTCATCCTTGTTGTGTCTACTTGTGAAGCCTCTGTGGGTCTCTTAGGCTTCTGGGAGTGGCCCTGTGGCCCTATGCGTCCTGTCAGCTGCTGTCATCTTGAATCCCAGTGGCCAGTAATTCTTTGTCTGGGGGGGGGGGTACCCTGTGAAATTTCTCCTTCTACCTTAGCCTGGGTATCCGTGTCATCCTTGTTCAAGTCTTGTTTAGTCAGCCATTCTGTTGAGTTAGCACGATGCAGCTTCCTTGTCATTTCTGGGAACACAATCTCACAGCAGTTTTGTCTATGCTTGTTCTTTTCTTCAGTCTAAATTATTGATTCTAACATTTTCTGTAGAGCTAGTCTGGTAGATGAACCCTTTTAGTATTTACAGCATGGAAAGTTTTTCTTTCTCTTTCAACTAAAGCTAATAGCTTTGCTGAGTCCAGTAGTCTGGGTTGGCCTCTATGGTTTTTTTAGGACAGGAATTACATTGCTTTAAGCTTTTCTGGTTTCAAAGTTTCTATTGGGAAATCTGTTGTTATTCTGATGGGCTTTCCCTTATATATGACTTACATTTCTTTCTCTTGCAACTTTCAATAGTGTTTCTTCTGTGCATGTAGTGTTTTAACTATGATGCACCAAGGGTTTCTCTTCCAGTCCTATCTGTTTGGTGTACTGTGTGACTCTTGAATCTAAATGGGCATGCTTCTCTTAGTTGGAGTTTTCTTCTATGATCCTCTTGAAGATCTGGCCTACACCACTGACCTGAGATTTTTCTCCTTCTTCTTCCTATAATTAATACTTTTTTTTATCTTCATGGGGTGTCCCAAAGTTTCTGTGTACACCTTCATATTCTTTAAAATTTTTATCATTTTCTTTGCTTGAGTGGTCCAATTCTACTACTTTGTCCTTAAGTCAGATATTCTATCTTCTACTTAAAATAACTTTTCTGCTGCTTAAGCTTTGTACTGAGTTTTCTAGTTAGGTTATTGACTTATTTTTCATTTCAAACTTTATTTAAGTTTGAGTTTTCTTTAATATTTTTGTCTTTCATGCCTCAAATCCTCTTCATTATTTCATTTAGCTGTCTGTATTTTCTTGCACTTGAATCAGGAGTTTTATTCTTGCCTGTAAGATCATTCAGTGGTTTGTATCTTCTTCAAACTTTAATTCTTTGATCATGTTTATAATTGTTATTTTAAAACTTGTGTTGTTGTCGGGCTGGAGAGATGGCTCAGCTGTTAAGAACACTGACTGATCTTCCTGAGTTCAATTCCCAGCAACCACATGGTGGCTCATAACCATCTGTAATGGGGATCCGATGCCCTCTTCTGGTGTGTCTGAAGACAGCTACAGTGTATTCACATACATAAAATAGACAAATAAACCTCAAAGAAAGTTTTTCCTTAAAACTTGTGTTATGAAGTTCATCTAGATAATTTCCATGGGTGAATGTTTCTATAGGACTGCTGGGTGTTTTTGTTTTTATTTTTTTTGAAGCTGTACTATCTCTATCGTTCATATTGTTTGTGCTTTTGTGATGGAGCCTGGGCATGTGTAGTTCATTTATTTTGTCTGTCCACCTACGCTGACTGAGAGTTTGGTTCTGTTTTGTTATCAGCAAAACTTGGTTGATTTCAGATCACATGCAAGGAGCTTGCAGTTTATTCCTTCAGAATAAACCTATCTTAGCTGGGTTTTCTATTGCTGTGATGAAACACCATAACCAAAAGCAATTTGGAGATGAAAGGGTTCATTTGGCTTACCTTTCTATATCACTGTTCATCATCAAAGGAAGTCAGGACATGAAATCAAACATGGGAGGGACCTGGAGGCAGGAGCTGATGCAGAGGCTCTAGAAGGGTGCTGCTTACTGACTTGCTCATCATGGCTTGCTAAGCCTGCTTTCTTACAGAATCCAGGACCATCAGCACAGGGATGGCATTATCCACAATGGGCTGGGCCATCCCCCATCAATTACTAATTAATTAAGAAAATGTCCTATAGGCTTGCCTGTAGCCTGATACTATGGAAGCATTTTCTTAATTAAGGATCCCTCTTCTCTTATGACTTTAGCTTGTGTTAAATTAATGTAAAACTGTCCAGCACAGATGCTAAAGTGATGATTTTTGATTTAGAGGCTAGGATGATTCCAATTTTATGGCTACTGGGGTGTTGCTGGGGTCCTTCAGTCAGTGTATAAGATTGTCATGTGAGGTATTGTGACAGGGGTGGGGTGGACTCAAGGATGTGTGATACAGTGTGTGGTTAAGGTACTGGGGCTATGTGTGAGAAGAGGGCAGGGTCAACGGGACTTAGCACAGAGAGGTACTGTTGGCTGCTGTGGTAGGGCTTAAGGAAAAGCAATGTAAGGTCTGAGTGGAGGGTCTTAGGATCTTATCTAGAATGTTCCCATGTGCAGTTACTTGTTAGGCCTCTTCCATCCCCTTCCTCTGTGTTCATGGCATGGGGTGAAAAGCTTTAGGGATCCACTAAGAAATCTCACAAGTACAGAGTTCCTGGGCTTGAGTCAGGGGAACGATGCTGTCTGCTAAGAATCTGAGCATCTAAGAAAGACCATGAATGAGAATGAGACTCCTAGCTTGCCTTGGTTAGTTAGAGCAGGGTGAGGACTCCAGTGTTTGAGCTTTTAGATTAAGATCTTAGCTTTACTTTGAATTGACTTCTGTCTGAGATGCAAGCTGCAGATCTAGGGTTGCCTTCTGTAGGTGGATATCCTGCCTTGCCATTACTATTTGTTAAATAGACTGTCTTTTACCTAATGTATGTTTTTGGTGAATTGCCAATTCTGATGAATAAAGCAACTGTAGCTGTGTGGGTTTACTTATGGGTTCTCTGTTCTGTTCCACTGGTCTTCATGTCTTTTTATTCCAGTACCATGCTGTCTTTGTCATTATAGCTCTTTTGTATAGTTTGAAGTTTGGTATTGTGATACCCCCAGAAATGTTCTTTCTGTTAAGGATTATTTGGTATTAGTGAACTTTTCTGTTTCCATTTGAGTTTTTAGATGGATTTTTATAATTCTGCAAGCAGTGCCATTGGAACTTTGGTGAGATTTGTATTAAATGCAGTATTACTTCTGACAATCCAGGAGCTGTTCCTGGATTATACTGTTGCTTTCAGTATTTAGCGTGTCTGTTTTCTTTCATATATGGGTCCTAGTTCATAATGTTTATATGTCTGTATGTTGGTGTGGTTGCAGGCATAGGCTTGAAACTAGAAAAGAGAACACAAGAGGGTGTGTGCACCGGGGAAGCATGGAGCAAAATAGGCACATGAGACTTGGACATGGAAAGAGATGTGTAAGGAAGTGGGTGTGCAGGGAGATGAAGGAGAGGAGGGAGAATCAGCAAAAACAGACTTCTCTGGAAAATTTCACAAGAAAACCTTTTCTAGTTAAAAATGAAAAACTCTGGTTGGGCATTGTGGCACGTGCCTTTAATCTCAGCATTCGGGAGTTAGAGGCAGAGGCCAATATGTCTACATAGTGAATTCCAGAA
>JADRCD010247090.1:7603-22811 GCA_019843815.1 Montemys delectorum | reverse complement strand
AGAGAGAGAGAGAGAGAGAGAGAGAGAGAGAGAGAGAGAGAGAGAGACTGAGAGATTTATCTAGAACAATTAACAGTGGTATATGGGTATATGTTCTATTTTTGTTTCAACCAGAAGATAAAAACTGTTCTCTGAAATTAGAAGTGTATTTATGCATAAATAAACCTGTAAAATTATATTCATTTCTCATATGTATTAGTTGTTTATTATTATTATTATTATTATTATTATTATTATTATTATTATTATTAGCCAGTTCTTCACAGCATACCCTCTCCTTGTTTCCCACCCCAAATCCACTCCTCCTGTGTCATCATACAAATGCTGTGCTACCATATGAACAACAGGGATGTCACAGTGATAATGGTGAGCTAGTGGCATATTGCTGCCCCAGAAATATCTGAACACTTCTAGTGACTTCTTGTTTTTTCCTGATGATCCCACAAACCATGCCCCATCCTCTGATGCTCCCTCAGCAACTCCTAAAACAGTCCGCTGATATTGTAAAGTAGAGATCAATAGGCATTCCTTTCCAAACAGCTCCAGAGAAACAGAACCAATTCTCTCCGTCCCCCTCCCCCTCCCTCTCCCTCTCCCTGTCTGTCTGTCTGTCTGTCTGTCTGTCTGTCTGTCTGTCTGTCTGTCTGTCTGTGTCTCTCTCTGACATGTATGCATTAGAATTTTGCAGGGTAAGCTGGCAGTGTGGACATCCCTATGGGTTGTGATGCCTGAAGGTATGGAGGGAGATACCATCTTCCTTGGACAACTCAGTCTAAAAGACTTCACTCAGTTGACAGCCAACTTTATTCACAGCTGCCTTTAAGTGTTTACTAGATGTAAAAAAAAAATACTGTCATGGACTCACTGAGGCTGCTGTTTGATAAATAACTGAATAATAGCCAAATTACTCTATCAATTTAGACGTTGATGTACCTTCTTCCTCTCAACTCATCTTCTGGAATCTGCTAGATTCTCTTCAATTTCTATAAAGCAGTGGCCTTCGGTCCACTTAAACCAGCAATCTGTGTTCCAGATTCTCCTTTTTTTTTTCTTTCTTAGAGTATCCTTTGTCAGGGATGCTGTCTGACTTCCATGTCTTCATGTTCACATATATGTTTTTATCTTCCTTGCTATGTAATTCCAAGAGACCATCTGTCTGACCAGAAGCCACTCTTCATGACCCACACCATCCTTCAAGTTTCACTGCATCTTTCCTTCATAATTGTTCCCACTTGATTCTACTGCTACGAGAAGAATCTTCAAAATAAAATATTTCCCTGTCAATGGAAAAATTGTAATGGAGTCTACCTGAACCCAGGACAGCCAGCTCTCATAGGTAGTAAATACATTTTGAATGTATAAATATATATGGCTTTTGTTTTTGTAGTGCCAGGGGTTGAACCCAAGCCTCATGCATGAAAGATGAATAGTCTACTATTCATCCTCATTTGCCAGCCCTCAGACCAAACATTTCCAAACAGTGCAAGATATTTTGAAAGTCAATAAGTGGCGCTTTACATCTGAAATAGTGAATATTTGTTAGTTCACCATTTTCTTTTGTGTGATTGTCTTCCACTGCTTCCAGCCTGTTGCAGGCGCAAGTCAACTTCAAGTGAAGTGCAACTGAGGTAAATGCACAGCATGAGAACACATTTAGTACAAAGTAAAGACAAGCGAGGGCTTAGAAATGCAGAATGCTGTGGAAGACAGAGGACAAAAGAGTCTACAAGGCTCCATTTCCTCAGCCTATTTCTTGGAATATTCAAGGCAAGTTATTTGGATTTAAGTGAACACCCGTGCAACCCAGGCTTCTATGATATGTTCTCTGAAGAACTATTAGGTCAAGTAAATTGGTCAGAATGATTTCTCCTGGAATTATAATATCAGAGTGTCACTTTTCATAGAATATTTAATGTTTTAGATGAAAAAGTCAGTTCACTGTGATCTTTCCTTTTTCTCTTCTCTTCTCTTCTCTTCTCTTCTCTTCTCTTCTCTTCTCTTCTCTTCTCTTCTCTTCTCTTCTCTCCTCTCCTCTCCTCTCCTCTTCTCTTCCCTTCTCTCACTCCTTCTTTCTTTCTCTTCATATGTCTGTGGTGTTGACCGCCCCCTGTGTCCTGTTCTGTTGACAATACAAACCCTAGCTGGATTTATTGCACCACCTTTGAACACTTTTGTCTAGACTTTGCAAAAGCAATTTGACTTGAGACATCTGAAATGGATGAACATCTGACTCAGTCACTTTTGCTGTGACATGATACAACACCACATCCGAGGCAACTTATGGATGGGAGAGTTTATTTTGCCTTGTAGTTCCAATGGGATTGGAATCTGGCAGGAAGTCATGGCAGCAGGAACAGGAAGTTGAGAGATCACTTCACCATCTGAAAACATGAAACAGATGAGGAACTGATTGTGGGTCAAGATTTTAAACTCTCAAAGCCCACCCCAGTGTGGGACATGTTCCAACAAGGGTGTACTGCCCTGTAACTTCTGCAGTCAGAACCACCAGTTATGGACCAAGTGTTCAAATGGCAGAGCCTACAGGGAACACTTTTTATTCAAACCACCGAAATATTTATTACAAAATCTATTCTGTCTTCTGTTTGACCTGTCATTGAATGCTACTATAGTCTCCCTAGATGCCCAGGCCAAGCACTGGAGAGTTGTCAGTGACTCTTTTTTTCCCTGTCTATAGTCTATAGGAAATAGACTATAAACATAGTCTATGTTCTATGTGTATGGTTGCTGGAAGCCATGGTTTTTGCTACTCCACAACTCTCACAACCGTCTACTCAACTGAATCCCCACTGCTGTGTTCTTAGTTAGGGCCATTTTGGTGTTTGCTTTCAGCTGTCACCCTCCAATGGCCTTTCCTCATTCAAATTTGTTCTCCCTTTAATCTTTTTCCATGCTACCACTGCATTGGCTTCTTAAAGCACATGCCCAGTCTCCTCACTCCTTCATCTAAAACCCTCTGATTTCCTCTTTGACATCAGGACTGTCAACAGATTGACTGGCATTTGGCTTCTTCTTTGCAACCTTTCTGCCTTCTTCTCAGTTTCTGACCAATGACACCACACACAGTTCCTAGCAGATCAGGTTCTCTTGTGCTCACACCTATGTCCCTAGTGGCTAAGGTTATGACTATGCTGTTCCAATGAAGAGGGTTTTTTTTGTTTGTTTGTTTTTTTTTTTTTCTTTTGTTCCCTTTCTGTACTTGAATGACTCATCACTCGGCTGTTACTTTTAAACAGCTTCCCTGTTTTCTCTTTTTCTTAATGTAGCTTCTGCTAACTCATAGGTTCCTAGGGCATCACAGAAACAATTGGACATAGCATTTACCTCTCCATATGTTTGCTGCTTGTCAATAGTGCCTGGGGTCCGTTAGCCAAGGACTATAGACTTTTGCTTTCAGCTTCCAGAGAAGTGCTTCTTGCCAGGTACTTAGCACACACCACACACACACACACACACACACACACACACACACACACACGTGAGTAAATGAATACATCTAGACCTCCCTAAGAACTGTGCTGATGGCACAATTGAGACTCTTATCAGCACGAGCTATAAAAATAAAGAGAAGGAAACTAGAAAAGAGAAGACAGATTTCTTAACAAATACTCAATGTCTGCCGAACAAATGAATGTCATAAAAAGACTTTTTATAAAGGTCTCAACTGACAGCTAAATAAAAGGTTAGAGAAAAAAACATTCCTATCAAACAAGGTAGCATAAAGCATTATAAAACCATGTTTGAAAAACAAATAACAGCTTCTTGGTGAAACGAGCCTTAAATGTAAGCTTGAGGTATCCTGAAGGATACATGTTTCAAGAAAATCAAAGGTCAAGATTCTGAAAATCTGGAAAAAAATCCTTAGAAAACTATACTTGGTAAGGAGTAGCTTAGTCAACATTTATGAGAAAACCGAGTATTTCACAAGCATTATCTCAATCTATATATGGTGTGGACAATGTAGAGTGAGCATATCTGCCTGCTGAGGGAATTGCAGCTGTCTACCATATCAGCTGGATGGAAGCTGTGTGTTATCTCCTTTCAATGAAGACACTTTTCTTGGAGTGCTGAGCTTGGCTTTGCTGACCATGCATAGGCAGTGCGTGAACTCCGTAATATCACGCCGGCTCATACACAGCTGGCATCATGGCTAGGACACATTTCCACCCTGGCTTCCTGGTTTTTCTAGAGGGTTTCTCTCTCAGGAGTACTTGGGGAACAGGAATGACAAGGGTAGATGCAATAGTGGACTAGAGGCTGTGGAGGGTTTTTATTTAATCCCACCTTTCATTTCCTGCGTGGTTTGTGGGTTTGAGTGCTAAGAATGCACTTCCTCTGCATAATGAGGAAGTGGCAGGGCCAGGAGCCAGAATAACTGGTCAGAATGCCCCAAGGAATAGAGTTAAAGCAAGAAATAGAACTCTGCATCAAAGACTCAAGCAGCTTACCTCCCCTCCCCCCCCTCTCTCTCTCTCTGTGTGTGTGTGTGTGTGTGTGTGTGTGTATGTATGTATGTGTGTATGCAAGAGGGAGGTAGAGAAATGGAATATCATCATACAAGTACAGCAATCTGTCTTCACTCTTTTGGAGTACCTCAAAATAGATGTCCCTGGTCAATTTAGAATCTTTTATGAATTAAAGATTATTTTATCTTGCTATAACTGATTTGTGTCATTAGAGATTATTGATATGTTTATAAAGATGGAAACTAAGAAAGGCTCAGTCACCTAATATGCCTCTGGAAATGAGAAGCAGAGCTTGAGTTCCAGAGTAACAACTCCAATGGTCCTGGGTGAAGAATATGACCTTCTCTGCCCTTTGCTGGCTCATAAGAAAGAACCCATTGTAAACTACCCAGTAGTTTCCAGCTGGTTTTTAAATCATTGACACTTGAAATTGTACAGCTCCAGTTAGTGGAGGTTTCAACAAGACCCGACTGACTCGCACGCACCCTGCCCACTCATGGAAAATTTCTGGTCAGAATTTTCTGTCTCAAGCATATGGAAAAAAGAATCTCAGTGCTGGGTAAACAGAGAACAAGAAGCAAGAAGGAAGAAAGAATTGGAGGGAGGGGACAGTGAATCTGGAAAAGAAGTTTGGAGAAGGGAGGGAGGCAGAAGGGAGGCTAGAAGGAGGGGGAAGTCGGGGAGAAGGAGAGGGCATAGGAGCATGGCAGGAAAAAAACCAGCTAGTGCAGTCCTTATCGCCATGGCCCCTTTGGCCATAAAGGAATTGTGAACAAGACTTTCTTGTTAAGAATAATAAATAAAATGTGTAAAATAAGAATTCAAAGAGACATCACTAAAAACCAAACCCCCAAATATACTGTGGAACAAAATGAAAAAGGAGCTTTCAGAGCTGAGGGAACAACTTAAACAAAACAATGCCATTAAGAAACTTAATTGGAAACATAAATTAAAAAGAACAAAGGGCAGGGCACACACAGCTGAATATCACATTATTTACACAGAGGAACCGCTGGCGACAATCATAGCGAACGCAGGAAAAATATGAAGGTTGGAAGCCATTCAGATGGAGTGCCTCGGGCCACTGGAGTGCCCACCCCAGTCATCCCTGTGCTTGCTTGGATCCCAGTTATGTGTGTACTACCTCATTTCCTGCTTCGGTGAGCTCGCTAGCCTCACTCTCTTCCATCTAGCTCAAGCAAAACCTCATCTTGAAAATCTGATTAATATTTACTATTTATTTGTTTATTTATTTACACATTATGCATCCTGGAACAATGGTCTTTCTATCAGGACATTGCTGTGCAGAGAGTGAGAGCCTCTTCATACTGAAAACTTAATTCTGTGGTGTCTCCTGGAAAACAAGGAGGCCTTGTTTACTCCACTGCCTCCGTTTCATATCATACTTGACCAAACAAATGTAAAACTGGAAAAATAAATCTCTAAACAAAACCACCCTTACGATTAAGCTCAACAGTCTCTTTCTCAGAGTGTCTGAAGCAGGCCAGATGAACCAACACAAATTGGTGTAACAGCCACACTTAAAAATTATGTTCTCAAATACTAAAGGGATACTGACTGATACTTCTCAGTTTTCTATTTTCTCTTTCCCCATTAATAAATTTATTTATTCCTTTTACACTCAAGTCCCAACCCCCTCCCTCCTCTCTTCCCAGACCTACCCTTACACACCCTTACACCCTTACACCCTTACAAATTCCTCCATGAGGAGAAGGGGAAGCCCCACTTGGGTACCATTGTGCTGTGGAACCTCCAGTTGCAGCATGACTAAGCACATTTTCTCCCATTGAGGATGCCAACTAGGCAGTCCAGTTAGGGGAACTGCATTTGATGAGAGGCAACCTAGTCAGAGACAGCCCCAGCTCCAATTGTTTAAGGAAACCACATGAAGATCAAGATGCATATCTGCTACAAATGGGTAGGGGAACTAGGTCCAACCCCTATATGCTCTTTGGTGGTTCAATCTCTGGAAGCCACCACAGGCCCAAGTTATTTGAGTCTGTATCACCTCTGGGACCTTCAATCCTTCCATAAGACCCAACTCTTCCATAAGATACCCTAAGCTCCATCTAATGTTTGGCTCTGGATATTTCATCTGTTTTGGTCAGTTGCTAGGTGGAGCCCCTCAGAAGACAGTTGTGCTAGGCTCCTTTCTGTAAGCATAACAGAGTATCATTAATAATGTCTGAGATTGGTTCTTGTCTATGGATTGAGTCTCAAGCTGGGCCAGTCATTGGTTGGACATTTCCCCAGTCCCCTACAGTTGTAGGAGTTCTCTAGTAGAGTTTTTAGGCTCATTTATGTATACTATCATATCAACTGCAAATATGATACTTTTAATTCTTCCTTTCCAATTCGTATTCTCTTAATATCCTTTACTTGTCTTATTGCTTTAGTTAGAACTTCAAGTACCATATTGAATAGATAGGGACAGTAGGCAGCCTTGTCTTGTCCCTGATTTTAGTGGGGTTGCTTCAAGTTTCTCTTCATTTATATGATGTTGATTATTGGTTTGCTTTTATTATGTTTAGGTATGTGCTTGGAATTCCTTAGCTCTCCAAGGTTCGTAACATGAAGGGGTGTTGAATTTTGTCAAATGCTTTTTCAGCATCTAATGAGATGATCATATGATTCTTTTCCTTTTGGTTTGTTTATATGGTAGATTACATTGAAGGATTTTCGCATATCAAAAATCATCCCTGCATCCAAGGGATAAAGCCTACTTGGCCATATTGGATAATGTTTTTGATGTGTTCTTGAGTTTAGCTTGGGAGTATTTTATTGAGACTTTTTGCATCAATGGGATCATTGGCCATCTCACCATCAATTGTAGGGGAAATTGGTCTGAAATTCTCTTTCTTTGTTGAGTCTTTGTGTAGTTTAGGGTGACTGTGGCTTTACAGAATGAGTTTAGCAATGTTCCTTCTATTTCTATTTTGTGGAATAGTTTGAGGAGTGTTGGTATTAATTCTCCTTTGAGCTTGGTAGAATTCTACACTAAAACAATCTGGCCTGGGAATTTTTTGGTTGGGAGACTTTGATTCTACTTCTCAGGGGGATATAGGACTTTTTAGATTGCTTACTTGATTTTGATTTAACTTTGATAAGGGGAATCTGACCAGAAAATTGTCCATTTCATTTAGATTTTGTGGAATACAGGTTTTGAAGTTAGTCCTGATGATTACTTGGATTTCCTCAGTGTCTTTTGTTATGTTCTACTTTTCAGTTTTGATTATTTTGAATATTATCTCTGCCTTTTAGTTAGTTTGGTTAAGGATTTGTCTATCTTGTTGATTTTCTCAAAGAACCAGCTTCCAGTGTTGTTGATTCTTTGTATTGTTCTTTTTGTTTCTAATTTATTGATTTCAGCCCCAAGTTTGATTAGTTCCTGTTGTCCACTCCTCTTGTGTGGGTCTGCTTCTTTCTGTTCTAGAGCTTTTAGATGTGGTGTTAAGTTGCTAGTATGAGAACTCTCCAATTTTTCTTTTTCTTTTTTTTTTTTTATTAAGGAAGTTAGTCCTATGACTTTCCTCTTAGTACTGTTTTTATTGTGTTCCATAAATTTGGGTATGTTGTGCCTTCATTTTCATTGAATTCTAAAAACTCTTTCTTTCTTTCTTCCTATTTGACCCAGCTGTCATTGAGTAGATGTTGTTTCTCTTATTGTTGAAGTCCAGTTTTAACCCTTGGTAATCTGATAAAATGCAAGCAGTTATTACACTTTCCTTATATCTGTTGATACAAAACTGTTCTTTTGATATTGATGGTAGTAGTGTGTGTATGTGTGTTCATGTGTGTATGTTTGTGTATGCACATGTGTGTGCTTCTCTTCTTTTCATTTTGCTGGTGTGAAATTATGTATTTCTTGTGTTTTTTTCTTTTTGTGTGTGTGTGTGGGGGGATGTAGTTACCCTCCTTGTGTTAGAGTTTTCTTTCTAGTATCCACTGTAGGGATGAATTGATGGAAAAAAATATTGTTTAAATTTGGTTTTGTCATGGAATATCTTGTTTTCTCCATCTATGGTGATTGAAAGTTTTTCTGGATATAGTATTCTGGGCTGACATTTGTAGTCTTTTAGGGTCTGCAAGACACATGACAAGACCCTTCTGGCTTCTAGGGTCTCTGTTGGGAAGTCAGGTATAATTCTGATAGGTCTGCTATAATATGTTACTTGGCCTTTATCCTTTATAGCTTTAAATGGGTTTTTTTTTGTTGTTTATCACATTTAGCATTTTGATTATTATGTGGCACAAAGATTTCCTTTTCTGCTCCCATCTATTTGATATTCTGTGAGCTTCTTTATATATTTGTATATATATAGACATCTCTTTCTTTAAATTAGGGAAATTTTCATCTATGATTTTGTTGACGATATTTTCTGGGTCTTTGAGCTGGGAATCTACTCTTTCTTCTTCTATTCCTATTATCCTTAAGTTTGGTCTTTTCATAGTGTCCCAAATTTCCTGGGTGTTTTGTGTTGGAAACTTTTTCGATTCAACATTTCTTTGACCAATGTGTAAATGTCTTTTCTTGCATCTTCTATGCCTGACATTCTCTTTTCTATCTTTGTATTCTGTTGGTGATAGTTGTGTCTGTAGTTCCTATTCTCTTTCCTAGGATTTCCAAGTCTAGTGTTTCCTCAGTTTGTATTTCCTTTATTGCTTCTATTTTCATTTTCAGGTCTCTAGTCATTTCCTTCACTTGTTCAATTGTGAAAATTTCCTGTTTCTTTATATTTATTCATTTCCTCTTTAAAGGCCTCTACCTGTTTGATTGTATTTCCTGTATTTCTTTAGGAGATTTATTAATTAATTTCTTCTTTAAAGGCCTCTATCATTTTCATAAGATTAGATTTAAGGTCGTTTTCTTGCTCTTCATATATTAGGATATCTAGGGCTTGCTGTAGTAGGATAGCTATGTGGTTTCATATTGCCCTGACTTTTGTTGATTATGTTTTTACACTGGCCTTTAGCCATTTGATTGTCTCTTGTGTTGTTAGGTCTAGTAGTTTCTGATGGCAACTGGCCTCTGGGACTGCAGGCAGATCTGGTAGACCCTCATGGTAGCAAGCCTCTGGGATGGCAGGTAGAGCTGGTTGTCATAGGAGACATCAGGCTTCCATGGATGGAGGCAGAGTTGATAGACCTGGATGACTTTAGGCCTCTGGATATCCTGGATGGCAACAGGTCTTCAGGGATTCAGGTAGAGCTGGTAGTCCCTGATGCTTACTGGTCACTAGGATTGCAAGTAGAGCTATGGGCCAGAACATGGACCACAGAGGGGACAGAGTAGACCTCAGGGCTGCTAGGCTTGCCAGGGACCCAGCGGGCAGGGGCTTGGGGCTTGAGCTTTTCACCTTGTTTTCCAGTGGCAGCAAACCTCTAGGGATGCAGGCAGAGATGTGGGTCAGGGAATGGAATGCAGAGGAGACCAGGCAGAACTGGATGCTGCTGGATTTGTCTGGAGGGGCCACCTGCAGACAGGAAATTGGGGTAGGAGACTCACCTGGTGGTCCCCGATGGCTACAGGCTTCCAGTATTGCAGGTAGAGGTGTCTCTGTTTTCTCTGATAATAATGGTTCTGTTTTCTCTCTGATTCCTAAAAATAACATCTTCAATTTCTCTCTAACATTTAGCATTACTATGCTTATACTTAGTCAGCTGATGACTTTCTTTCTTATGTCAAAGTAAACAGATGGCCACTGGTTTAACTTTCCCCTCCATGGCGTGGATACTTGGTTCTCATCTTTTTGTTTTTCTTCCCGTGATTTATTTTGGTATTCACTTTCCATCCCAGTCGCTGCCCCCTCCCTTCTCTCTTCCCAGTCCTGCCTTTACAACTCTCTCCCCCATTATCCCCTCTTCTTCCCCTCAGAAAAGGGAAGGGAGGGGATGTGCTTAGCCCTGTTGAGGTTAGCTGTCCCAGGGTGGGGTCCTCATCTTTCTTAATAACGTAGCAGCTCAGTGGTCTCTTCATCTATCAGAAAAGCCTTCTGTCTGAGCTTTTAGGAAAGCAGGCATGACTTTCCTTTCTATATCTGCCTCCAGCTCCTTCACAGGATTCTCCTCTTTCTGGCTTCTGCTTCAGTACATCCATAGATGTAGCTCCAGGTCTACTTCTCCTAATGCTCTGATTCCATGTTTCCTCACATTTGCTGGTTTGCTTTGGAGGTGGGAGCTGGTGATGAATTTTCCTTCAAGCTTTTCAGGTGACTGGGACCTAATGAGGCCTGAAGGTCACTTAGCTACTGCTCTAGATGATCCCATTCATTCTTGGCCTTTATTTCTCCTGAAGGTTTCTAAATCTTCTCACCAAACTCTAGCTTAAACACAGATACTTTGGTTTGCTGACTTTTGAATAGATATTTCCATTGTGACATTTAAATCCAACTTGCCTGATCCTCCATCCCACTCCCTCTCAGGAAGCTGTGCTAACTTTAACTCTATTGTTCGAATGGAACAAAACCTAACCAGTCAACTGTGCAAACTAAAGACATACTGGAATTTGTTCTTGTTTCTGTTGTTTTCCCACCGTATCCCTCCCTTCTAGTCCATTAGCAAATGCCATTGACTCTCATAATGCCATCCACTCTTACAACGCATACCCTGTTTGCTATTTGTCTACACCCTCATTGTTTTCCTCTGGTCTCAACTTTTGGGTTGCAACCCCTTTGGGGTTTGCATATCATATATATTCTGCATATCAGATAAATAGGTGATGATTCATAAGAGAAGCAAAATTAAAATTATGAACTAGCAACAAAATAAGTTTACTGTTGGGGTCAGCACAACATGAGGAACTGTATGAGAGGGTCTCAGCATTAGGAAGGTTGAGAGCCTTGTTCAAGATACCATCATCTCTTGCCTGGACCTATAGCCAGCTCCTAAACAGACTTCTCACTTCTACCTTTCTACATCACCTCTTCTTTCATTTCACTTTCTAGACAGGACTCTGTTCCATTCTTCCTGTGGCAAGGAACAGGTGAATTCTATAGGCTTTAAAAATTCTGATTCTAAGCATTGAGCTATGAAACATATTTCCCTCTCATTCTCATCTTTTCTCTAAGCTTTGTTAATTCATCTTGAAACCAAAACTTAGGACTCTATAGAGTTCCCTTAACTAGGCAGGAAGTAAATAGAGAAAAATGCCAAGCCTGCAGCAGGCGCCATGCCCAGCAACGGAAATACAGAGAGTTCTGATGACGTCTTGAGCTTGGGCCTGGCTGGTGGGGGTGAAGGATACTGTCATTTCCCAGGCATGGTGTGTCAGATAGGAATGTACTATCAAAGGAAATGGCCTGATACAAACAGGGACACCGGATCAGATGTGGATGAGACACTGTCACGGTAAGTGACAAGTTACAGAAACCCAGATTGATTTCCTTCCTTTGTTGTGTCCAAAGGATTCACTGTATCATGCTTCCTTATAAAAAAGCATATGTCCATGCTGACCACTCCACATCCTCTTTTGCTCCTTCAGCTTTAGTTTTCATTTGTATGAAGGCCAATGATTCTCAGAAGTTCAGCTGGTTCTGAGAGGGCAACCCCCTTAAACCATTTCCATACTGTATGCTCCCCATATGCAACTTTTACATTGCAAAAGGTCCTAGTACACACACACACATACACATACACACACACACACACACACAAACATACATGTATATATATATATATACACATATATATACACACACATATATATATACATATACACACACATATATATATTTCTGTATACACACAAACACACACACACACACACACATATATTTTCTGGGATGAACATGCTTTTTATAGGCAATAAAGGTATATTTCAATTATTAGACAAATAATAACTGGTTTTGGATGCTAAATTCAAAGTAGAAAACCCAAAGGAGAAATTTGTTACAAAGAGAAATAGATGAAAGAAAGGGACATAAAATGACCATAAAGGCCCTGACTGAGTTTTCATTTACTGAGATGTGCCCTGGCAATGGTAGGAAATGCTGATGGAATAGTTCAGGTTGACATTTCCTTTCAGGATGTTTCAAGGGAGGGCGAGTCATTCTGAGAAGAGCTTGAGGCTTGCTATTACACACGAAACTCAACTCAAGCTTAGAGAGCACTGTGAAAGGCACACCCAGAGGTAAATGTCAGCCTCATCCTGTGGGCACCCCACCATTTACAGAGCAAGTACAGCTACATCCTCGACTAAGGAAGAATTAATGTTATCCAATAGCTCTCTCTTAACCCTGTGTTTAAGGATACAGAAAAAGAAAGAAAGAAAAGGAAATGCTATCTTATCTAAGATCTGACTGTATATTTTCTTGAAATATCCTGACTGTCCAAGAAAGGTCTTGGCAGATGTTTTCCATTGTGCTGAAATCTAAGTCACTGTTATCTCCTCGAAGTGCAGGCTGGACCTCACAAATGAAAGGTTAGGGCATTTACTGATAGCAGACATCTGTAATGGTCCAACAATCACAGGAACTGCGAGAAAAGTAATCGCAAAAGTCCACGTGCTCAGGAAAGAACACTGTGCCCAGAACGCAAGTGACCTCCCTGCCTGGTCACGTGTCTGCTTTCTGCTGTGCCTGCCTATATACTGTCCAGTCCACAGGCTGGGAACAGATGACAGCATCATTAACTAATGAAGCTGGACAGTCATCTAAGGTCTCTTTAATTACAAAGCCAGAGATCATCCATGGGATGAAAGAAGTGAGGGGAACTGCTTGAAATGCATCCACTTGTTATCTTGCAAGATGGAGACACTCTAAGGGTTGCTGCAAGAGGCATTGTGGAAACTATTTTCCAGGCTGCTGGGTGGAGGGTGTGAACAGATTATAAGACTGCAAATTGCTTTGAATAAAGTAGAGATGGTCTTCGGGAAGCAATATCTACTACATGTAGCAAATTACATTCCAGATGTTCATGACTACAAAATCTCTACCAGATGTCCAGACTCATGGTGGCTGGGGATGTTTATGCGCATGTAAAATGCTCAGTACCTGTTCCCTAGAGACCTCCCTCATCCCTTTTCATCTGCACCGGCATACTAATCATGCAGGGGTGATGAAATATTTAGGCCTCACTTCATAATTAAAGGGGCTAGGAAGAATGCAAGACTGTTAATTACTTTATCCTCAGAACCAGTTAAGTAAATGCCTATAGTATGCCTCCTCTTGGGACATTTTTGGAGATTTATTAAATATATTGTTTCAAAGTCTGGGATCCATTTTTGAAGCTAATTCAAAGTGGAAAAAAGGCTCAAGACCACATAATCCAACCCTTAGGAGAAATACTAGCATTTTGCATGGTGTTTTCATTTTAAAAAACAAAATAAATCTCATTGCTACCATCAAGTTCATTTGCTAAAGAGTCACTTACTGCAAAGCCTCTCTACTTATGTAAACTAGAGGATTGCGTTTTCATTTGTTATATACAATACATGAAGTCTGTGTCCTGGTAGAACATCCATGCTGTGATGGTTTGTATATGCTTGGCCCAGGGAGTGGCACTGTTAGGAGGTGTGGCCTTGATGGAGAGTAGGTGTGTCACTGTGGGCATGGGCTTTGAGACTATCATCCTCCCTGCCTGGAAGCCAGTATTCTACTAGCAGCCTTCCGATGATGTAGAACTCTCAGCTCCTCTTACATCATGCCTGCCTGGATGTTGCCATGTTCCTGCCTTGATCATAATGGACTAAACCTCTGAACTTGTAAGCCAGCCGCAATTAAATGTTGTCCTTTGTATGAGTTGCCTTAATCATGGTGTTTGTTCACAGCAGTAAAACACTAACTAAAATACATGATTTCTGGGCTCTAGTCACAAATTGTATGAGCATGGCAAATACACCTTAATTGTTCTCTTACCACCTACGACTTGGGTCACATTTTATAGGTCACACATTAACCAAACCCTGATGCCATACAATAGAAAGTGATTCCTGTAGTTTAGGTCACATGTTTCCTGTTACCTCTGTCCCATAGCATAGATCACAGATTAACTAAGTCTGCTTCCTTGCAGCACAGGGCCCCCCTTCTTTCAGAAACCTTTCAGAATAGATAGAAGGCTGTCTCTGGCAGAAGTGAAGCCCTTTCTTTAGAACCCCACTTTGTCATGTTGCCTGTCTGCATACCCAGTGTTCATAACACTTTTCTGGAGAAGGGGGATCCAATTTAGTCCTTTTCTCTGAAACTCTTTTGTCCTCTCCCTCTCCCAAAGTTGTCCCCTGATCATTACCCATCAGCAGATACAGCACATGCTGTGGGAGGTGGAGACTTAATTTAAGCAAATCACCTCCTTCGTGGCCTACTTCAGCTTTAATGTCAGTGTGAGCTCTACAGTTCAGGACCCATGTTAAAGTAAGAGTCATGGCTACTATCCCAGCAGCTGAGGACAGACACAAGCAAGAGAATTATCACAAGTTCCAGACCAGTCAGGATGCAGGGTGAGATCCTGTCTCAACAAACAAAAATGAACAAGCCAAAAAGAGCATGATCATTGCTACTTGGACTGTGTGTTTCCACTTTTTTGAGATCACGGCTACCAGTTGCTGCTACAGGAAACAGTCATCAGCTTCTCCATCGATGGTTGCCTAGACAGGGTTAGGGCAAGAAGAGGGAAATAAAGTGACTTTCATTAAAATTCCTCTTGCCATGGAGCTGCACACTGCACACACACACACACACACACACACACACACACACACACACACACAC
>JADRCD010247089.1:7606-24481 GCA_019843815.1 Montemys delectorum | reverse complement strand
AGAGAGAGAGAGAGAGAGAGAGAGAGAGAGAGAGAGAGAGAGAGAGACTGAGAGATTTATCTAGAACAATTAACAGTGGTATATGGGTATATGTTCTATTTTTGTTTCAACCAGAAGATAAAAACTGTTCTCTGAAATTAGAAGTGTATTTATGCATAAATAAACCTGTAAAATTATATTCATTTCTCATATGTATTAGTTGTTTATTATTATTATTATTATTATTACTATTATTATTATTATTAGCCAGTTCTTCACAGCATACCCTCTCCTTGTTTCCCACCCCAAATCCACTCCTCCTGTGTCATCATACAAATGCTGTGCTACCATATGAACAACAGGGATGTCACAGTGATAGTGGTGAGCTAGTGGCATATTGCTGCCCCAGAAATATCTGAACACTTCTAGTGACTTCTTGTTTGTTCCTGATGATCCCACAAACCATGCCCCATCCTCTGATGCTCCCTCAGCAACTCCTAAAACAGTCCGCTGATATTGTAAAGTAGAGATCAATAGGCATTCCTTTCCAAACAGCTCCAGAGAAACAGAACCAATTCTCTCCGTCCCCCTCCCCCTCCCTCTCCCTCTCCCTGTCTGTCTGTCTGTCTGTCTGTCTGTCTGTCTGTCTGTCTGTCTGTCTGTCTGTGTCTCTCTCTGACATGTATGCATTAGAATTTTGCAGGGTAAGCTGGCAGTGTGGACATCCCTATGGGTTGTGATGCCTGAAGGTATGGAGGGAGATACCATCTTCCTTGGACAACTCAGTCTAAAAGACTTCACTCAGTTGACAGCCAACTTTATTCACAGCTGCCTTTAAGTGTTTACTAGATGTAAAAAAAAAATACTGTCATGGACTCACTGAGGCTGCTGTTTGATAAATAACTGAATAATAGCCAAATTACTCTATCAATTTAGACGTTGATGTACCTTCTTCCTCTCAACTCATCTTCTGGAATCTGCTAGATTCTCTTCAATTTCTATAAAGCAGTGGCCTTCGGTCCACTTAAACCAGCAATCTGTGTTCCAGATTCTCCTTTTTTTTTCTTTCTTAGAGTATCCTTTGTCAGGGATGCTGTCTGACTTCCATGTCTTCATGTTCACATATATGTTTTTATCTTCCTTGCTATGTAATTCCAAGAGACCATCTGTCTGACCAGAAGCCACTCTTCATGACCCACACCATCCTTCAAGTTTCACTGCATCTTTCCTTCATAATTGTTCCCACTTGATTCTGCTGCTACGAGAAGAATCTTCAAAATAAAATATTTCCCTGTCAATGGAAAAATTGTAATGGAGTCTACCTGAACCCAGGACAGCCAGCTCTCATAGGTAGTAAATACATTTTGAATGTATAAATATATATGGCTTTTGTTTTTGTAGTGCCAGGGGTTGAACCCAAGCCTCATGCATGAAAGATGAATAGTCTACTATTCATCCTCATTTGCCAGCCCTCAGACCAAACATTTCCAAACAGTGCAAGATATTTTGAAAGTCAATAAGTGGCGCTTTACATCTGAAATAGTGAATATTTGTTAGTTCACCATTTTCTTTTGTGTGATTGTCTTCCACTGCTTCCAGCCTGTTGCAGGCGCAAGTCAACTTCAAGTGAAGTGCAACTGAGGTAAATGCACAGCATGAGAACACATTTAGTACAAAGTAAAGACAAGCGAGGGCTTAGAAATGCAGAATGCTGTGGAAGACAGAGGACAAAAGAGTCTACAAGGCTCCATTTCCTCAGCCTATTTCTTGGAATATTCAAGGCAAGTTATTTGGATTTAAGTGAACACCCGTGCAACCCAGGCTTCTATGATATGTTCTCTGAAGAACTATTAGGTCAAGTAAATTGGTCAGAATGATTTCTCCTGGAATTATAATATCAGAGTGTCACTTTTCATAGAATATTTAATGTTTTAGATGAAAAAGTCAGTTCACTGTGATCTTTCCTTTTTCTCTTCTCTTCTCTTCTCTTCTCTTCTCTTCTCTTCTCTTCTCTTCTCTTCTCTTCTCTTCTCTTCTCTCCTCTCCTCTCCTCTCCTCTTCTCTTCCCTTCTCTCACTCCTTCTTTCTTTCTCTTCATATGTCTGTGGTGTTGACCGCCCCCTGTGTCCTGTTCTGTTGACAATACAAACCCTAGCTGGATTTATTGCACCACCTTTGAACACTTTTGTCTAGACTTTGCAAAAGCAATTTGACTTGAGACATCTGAAATGGATGAACATCTGACTCAGTCACTTTTGCTGTGACATGATACAACACCACATCCGAGGCAACTTATGGATGGGAGAGTTTATTTTGCCTTGTAGTTCCAATGGGATAGGAATCTGGCAGGAAGTCATGGCAGCAGGAACAGGAAGTTGAGAGATCACTTCACCATCTGAAAACATGAAACAGATGAGGAACTGATTGTGGGTCAAGATTTTAAACTCTCAAAGCCCACCCCAGTGTGGGACATGTTCCAACAAGGGTGTACTGCCCTGTAACTTCTGCAGTCAGAATCACCAGTTATGGACCAAGTGTTCAAATGGCAGAGCCTACAGGGAACACTTTTTATTCAAACCACCGAAATATTTATTACAAAATCTATTCTGTCTTCTGTTTGACCTGTCATTGAATGCTACTATAGTCTCCCTAGATGCCCAGGCCAAGCACTGGAGAGTTGTCAGTGACTCTTTTTTTCCCTGTCTATAGTCTATAGGAAATAGACTATAAACATAGTCTATGTTCTATGTGTATGGTTGCTGGAAGCCATGGTTTTTGCTACTCCACAACTCTCACAACCGTCTACTCAACTGAATCCCCACTGCTGTGTTCTTAGTTAGGGCCATTTTGGTGTTTGCTTTCAGCTGTCACCCTCCAATGGCCTTTCCTCATTCAAATTTGTTCTCCCTTTAATCTTTTTCCATGCTACCACTGCATTGGCTTCTTAAAGCACATGCCCAGTCTCCTCACTCCTTCATCTAAAACCCTCTGATTTCCTCTTTGACATCAGGACTGTCAACAGATTGACTGGCATTTGGCTTCTTCTTTGCAACCTTTCTGCCTTCTTCTCAGTTTCTGACCAATGACACCACACACAGTTCCTAGCAGATCAGGTTCTCTTGTGCTCACACCTATGTCCCTAGTGGCTAAGGTTATGACTATGCTGTTCCAATGAAGAGGGTTTTTTTTTTGTTTGTTTGTTTGTTTTTTTTTCTTTTGTTCCCTTTCTGTACTTGAATGACTCATCACTCGGCTGTTACTTTTAAACAGCTTCCCTGTTTTCTCTTTTTCTTAACGTAGCTTCTGCTAACTCATAGGTTCCTAGGGCATCACAGAAACAATTGGACATAGCATTTACCTCTCCATATGTTTGCTGCTTGTCAATAGTGCCTGGGGTCCGTTAGCCAAGGACTATAGACTTTTGCTTTCAGCTTCCAGAGAAGTGCTTCTTGCCAGGTACTTAGCACACACCACACACACACACACACACACACACACACACACACACACACGTGAGTAAATGAATACATCTAGACCTCCCTAAGAACTGTGCTGATGGCACAATTGAGACTCTTATCAGCACGAGCTATAAAAATAAAGAGAAGGAAACTAGAAAAGAGAAGACAGATTTCTTAACAAATACTCAATGTCTGCCGAACAAATGAATGTCATAAAAAGACTTTTTATAAAGGTCTCAACTGACAGCTAAATAAAAGGTTAGAGAAAAAAACATTCCTATCAAACAAGGTAGCATAAAGCATTATAAAACCATGTTTGAAAAACAAATAACAGCTTCTTGGTGAAACGAGCCTTAAATGTAAGCTTGAGGTATCCTGAAGGATACATGTTTCAAGAAAATCAAAGGTCAAGATTCTGAAAATCTGGAAAAAAAATCCTTAGAAAACTATACTTGGTAAGGAGTAGCTTAGTCAACATTTATGAGAAAACCGAGTATTTCACAAGCATTATCTCAATCTATATATGGTGTGGACAATGTAGAGTGAGCATATCTGCCTGCTGAGGGAATTGCAGCTGTCTACCATATCAGCTGGATGGAAGCTGTGTGTTATCTCCTTTCAATGAAGACACTTTTCTTGGAGTGCTGAGCTTGGCTTTGCTGACCATGCATAGGCAGTGCGTGAACTCCGTAATATCACGCCGGCTCATACACAGCTGGCATCATGGCTAGGACACATTTCCACCCTGGCTTCCTGGTTTTTCTAGAGGGTTTCTCTCTCAGGAGTACTTGGGGAACAGGAATGACAAGGGTAGATGCAATAGTGGACTAGAGGCTGTGGAGGGTTTTTATTTAATCCCACCTTTCATTTCCTGCGTGGTTTGTGGGTTTGAGTGCTAAGAATGCACTTCCTCTGCATAATGAGGAAGTGGCAGGGCCAGGAGCCAGAATAACTGGTCAGAATGCCCCAAGGAATAGAGTTAAAGCAAGAAATAGAACTCTGCATCAAAGACTCAAGCAGCTTACCTCCCCTCCCCCCCCTCTCTCTCTCTCTGTGTGTGTGTGTGTGTGTGTGTGTGTGTATGTATGTATGTGTGTATGCAAGAGGGAGGTAGAGAAATGGAATATCATCATACAAGTACAGCAATCTGTCTTCACTCTTTTGGAGTACCTCAAAATAGATGTCCCTGGTCAATTTAGAATCTTTTATGAATTAAAGATTATTTTATCTTGCTATAACTGATTTGTGTCATTAGAGATTATTGATATGTTTATAAAGATAGAAACTAAGAAAGGCTCAGTCACCTAATATGCCTCTGGAAATGAGAAGCAGAGCTTGAGTTCCAGAGTAACAACTCCAATGGTCCTGGGTGAAGAATATGACCTTCTCTGCCCTTTGCTGGCTCATAAGAAAGAACCCATTGTAAACTACCCAGTAGTTTCCAGCTGGTTTTTAAATCATTGACACTTGAAATTGTACAGCTCCAGTTAGTGGAGGTTTCAACAAGACCCGACTGACTCGCACGCACCCTGCCCACTCATGGAAAATTTCTGGTCAGAATTT
Source organism: Montemys delectorum (assembly GCA_019843815.1). Taxonomy (NCBI): domain Eukaryota; kingdom Metazoa; phylum Chordata; class Mammalia; order Rodentia; family Muridae; genus Montemys; species Montemys delectorum. The sequence continues at coordinate 19,481 of JADRCD010247089.1, read as the reverse complement.
TCTGTCTCAAGCATATGGAAAAAAGAATCTCAGTGCTGGGTAAACAGAGAACAAGAAGCAAGAAGGAAGAAAGAATTGGAGGGAGGGGACAGTGAATCTGGAAAAGAAGTTTGGAGAAGGGAGGGAGGCAGAAGGGAGGCTAGGAGGAGGGGGAAGTCGGGGAGAAGGAGAGGGCATAGGAGCATGGCAGGAAAAAAACCAGCTAGTGCAGTCCTTATCGCCATGGCCCCTTTGGCCATAAAGGAATTGTGAACAAGACTTTCTTGTTAAGAATAATAAATAAAATGTGTAAAATAAGAATTCAAAGAGACATCACTAAAAACCAAACCCCCAAATATACTGTGGAACAAAATGAAAAAGGAGCTTTCAGAGCTGAGGGAACAACTTAAACAAAACAATGCCATTAAGAAACTTAATTGGAAACATAAATTAAAAAGAACAAAGGGCAGGGCACACACAGCTGAATATCACATTATTTACACAGAGGAACCGCTGGCGACAATCATAGCGAACGCAGGAAAAATATGAAGGTTGGAAGCCATTCAGATGGAGTGCCTCGGGCCACTGGAGTGCCCACCCCAGTCATCCCTGTGCTTGCTTGGATCCCAGTTATGTGTGTACTACCTCATTTCCTGCTTCGGTGAGCTCGCTAGCCTCACTCTCTTCCATCTAGCTCAAGCAAAACCTCATCTTGAAAATCTGATTAATATTTACTATTTATTTGTTTATTTATTTACACATTATGCATCCTGGAACAATGGTCTTTCTATCAGGACATTGCTGTGCAGAGAGTGAGAGCCTCTTCATACTGAAAACTTAATTCTGTGGTGTCTCCTGGAAAACAAGGAGGCCTTGTTTACTCCACTGCCTCCGTTTCATATCATACTTGACCAAACAAATGTAAAACTGGAAAAATAAATCTCTAAACAAAACCACCCTTACGATTAAGCTCAACAGTCTCTTTCTCAGAGTGTCTGAAGCAGGCCAGATGAACCAACACAAATTGGTGTAACAGCCACACTTAAAAATTATGTTCTCAAATACTAAAGGGATACTGACTGATACTTCTCAGTTTTCTATTTTCTCTTTCCCCATTAATAAATTTATTTATTCCTTTTACACTCAAGTCCCAACCCCCTCCCTCCTCTCTTCCCAGACCTACCCTTACGCACCCTTACACCCTTACACCCTTACAAATTCCTCCCTGAGGAAAAGGGGAAGCCCCACTTGGGTACCATTGTGCTGTGGAACCTCCAGTTGCAGCATGACTAAGCACATTTTCTCCCATTGAGGATGCCAACCTAGGCAGTCCAGTTAGGGGAACTGCATTTGATGGGAGGCAACCTAGTCAGAGACAGCCCCAGCTCCAATTGTTTAAGGAACCCACATGAAGATCAAGATGCATATCTGCTACAAATGGGTAGGGGAACTAGGTCCAACCCCTATATGCTCTTTGGTGGTTCAATCTCTGGAAGCCACCACAGGCCCAAGTTATTTGAGTCTGTATCACCTCTGGGTCCTTCAATCCTTCCATAAGACCCAACTCTTCCATAAGATACCCTAAGCTCCATCTAATGTTTGGCTCTGGATATTTCATCTGTTTTGGTCAGTTGCTAGGTGGAGCCCCTCAGAAGACAGTTGTGCTAGGCTCCTTTCTGTAAGCATAACAGAGTATCATTAATAATGTCTGAGATTGGTTCTTGTCTATGGATTGAGTCTCAAGCTGGGCCAGTCATTGGTTGGACATTTCCCCAGTCCCTACTTCATCTTTGTCCCTGAACTTCTTGTAGGCAGGACAAATTTTGAGTAGAAGGTTTTGTGGGTGGGTTGGTGTCCTTCTTCCTCCACTGAGAGTCATGCCAAGCACAGGAGGTGGCCATTTTAGGCCATATTTCCCAGTTAGGGGGTCTCAGCTAAGGTCACCCTCATAGGATCCCTGGAGCTTCCCCCATCCCAAATCTCTGGCACATGCTAGAGATGCCCTTTCCCCCAATTTGCCACCGATTTCTATTCACTCTCCTGGCCCTTTCTCCATTTCTGGAAATCAATTTGGTGGTTTTCAGAAAATTGAAAATAGTTGTATCTGAAGACCCAGCTATGCCATTCTTTGGCATATAACCAAAAGATCCTCCACCATACCACAAGGACACTTACTCAACTATGTTCATACCAGCTTTATTGATAATAGCCAGAAACTGGAGATAGTCAGATATCCAGATAATAGCCAGATATCCCTCAACTGAAGAATGGATAAAGAAAATAAAGGGCCAACTTTCCTAGCCCTTTCTCCTCAGCTCTTCCTACACCTGATCCCTACCCTCCCCATTCCCTAACCTCTCTCTGACCAAGTTCCTTCCCTCCATTCACTGATGACTATCTTTTTTCCCCTTCTGAGACTCAAGCATCCTCCCTTGGGCCTTGTTATTTAGCTTCTTTGGGTCTGTGGATTGTAGCATGGGTAATCTAGAATTTGTGGCTAATATCCACTTATAAGTGAGCACATATCATACATGTCCTTTTGGATCCCGGTTACCTCACTCAAGATGATATTTTCTTGTTGTATCCATTTGTCTACAAATTTGTGATGTCCTTGCTTTGAGTGGCTGAGTAGTATTCCATTGTGTAAATTAACCACATTTTCTTTATCAATTCTTAAGTTGAGGGATATCTGGGTTGTTTCTAGTTTTTGGCTATTATCAATAAAGCTGGTATGAACATAGTTGAGCAAGTGTCCTTGTGGTATGGTGGAGGGTCTTTTGGTTATATGCCAAAGAGTGTCATAGCTGGGTCTTTAGATACAACTATTTTCAATTTTCTGAAAAACCCACCAAATTGATTTCCAGCGTGATTGTACATGTATGCACTCCCACCAGCAATGGAGGAGAATTATCCTTGCTCATCATCCTTGCTAGCATATACTGTTGTTTGTGTTTTTGATCTTAGCCATTCTGATGGATGTAAGGTAGAATCTCAGAGTTGTTTTGATTTGTATTTTCCTGATGACTAAGGATGTTAAACATTTCTTTTTAAGTGCTTCTCAGTCATTCATGATTCCTCTGTTAATAATTCTGTTTATCTCTGTACCCCATTTTTAATTGGGTTATTTGGTTTGTTTGGTGTCTAACTTTTTGAGTTCTTTATATATTTTGGATACTAGCCCTCTGTCAGATGTAGGGTGTAGGAAAACCTTTTCCCAATCTGTAGACTGCATATTTGTCCTATTGATGATGCTCTTTGCCTTACAGAAGCTTTTTAGTTTTATGTGGTCCCATTTATTAATTGCTGATCCTAGTACCTGGGTCATTGGTGTTCTGTTGAAGAAGTTGTCTCCTGTACCAATGAGTTCAAGGCAATTCTACACTTCCTCTTTTATTAGATTTAGTGTATACTGATTTTTTGAGTTAATTTTTGTATCTATCCACTTTGCCTAAGGTGTTTATCAGTTGTAGGAGTTCTCTAGTAGAGTTTTTAGGCTCATTTATGTATACTATCATATCAACTGCAAATATGATACTTTTAATTCTTCCTTTCCAATTTGTATTCTCTTAATCTCCTTTACTTGTCTTATTGCTTTAGTTAGAACTTCAAGTACCATATTGAATAGATAGGGACAGTAGGCAGCCTTGTCTTGTCCCTAATTTTAGTGGGGTTGCTTCAAGTTTCTCTTCATTTATATGATGTTGATTATTGGTTTGCTTTTATTATGTTTAGGTATGTGCTTGGAATTCCTTAGCTCTCCAAGGTTCGTAACATGAAGGGGTGTTGAATTTTGTCAAATGCTTTTTCAGCATCTAATGAGATGATCATATGATTCTTTTCCTTTTGGTTTGTTTATATGGTAGATTACATTGAAGGATTTTCGCATATCAAAAATCATCCCTGCATCCAAGGGATAAAGCCTACTTGGCCATATTGGATAATGTTTTTGATGTGTTCTTGAATTTAGCTTGGGAGTATTTTATTGAGACTTTTTGCATCAATGGGATCATTGGCCATCTCACCATCAATTGTAGGGGAAATTGGTCTGAAATTCTCTTTCTTTGTTGAGTCTTTGTGTAGTTTAGGGTGACTGTGGCTTTACAGAATGAGTTTAGCAATGTTCCTTCTATTTCTATTTTGTGGAATAGTTTGAGGAGTGTTGGTATTAATTCTCCTTTGAGCTTGGTACAATTCTACACTAAAACAATCTGGCCTGGGAATTTTTTGGTTGGGAGACTTTGATTCTACTTCTCAGGGGGATATAGGACTTTTTAGATTGCTTACTTGATTTTGATTTAACTTTGATAAGGGGAATCTGACCAGAAAATTGTCCATTTCATTTAGATTTTGTGGAATACAGGTTTTGAAGTTAGTCCTGATGATTACTTGGATTTCCTCAGTGTCTTTTGTTATGTTCTACTTTTCAGTTTTGATTATTTTGAATATTATCTCTGCCTTTTAGTTAGTTTGGTTAAGGATTTGTCTATCTTGTTGATTTTCTCAAAGAACCAGCTTCCAGTGTTGTTGATTCTTTGTATTGTTCTTTTTGTTTCTAATTTATTGATTTCAGCCCCAAGTTTGATTAGTTCCTGTTGTCCACTCCTCTTGTGTGGGTCTGCTTCTTTCTGTTCTAGAGCTTTTAGATGTGGTGTTAAGTTGCTAGTATGAGAACTCTCCAATTTTTCTTTTTCTTTTTTTTTTTTTATTAAGGAAGTTAGTCCTATGACTTTCCTCTTAGTACTGTTTTTATTGTGTTCCATAAATTTGGGTATGTTGTGCCTTCATTTTCATTGAATTCTAAAAACTCTTTCTTTCTTTCTTCCTATTTGACCCAGCTGTCATTGAGTAGATGTTGTTTCTCTTATTGTTGAAGTCCAGTTTTAACCCTTGGTAATCTGATAAAATGCAAGCAGTTATTACACTTTCCTTATATCTGTTGATACAAAACTGTTCTTTTGATATTGATGGTAGTAGTGTGTGTATGTGTGTTCATGTGTGTATGTTTGTGTATGCACATGTGTGTGCTTCTCTTCTTTTCATTTTGCTGGTGTGAAATTATGTATTTCTTGTGTTTTTTTCTTTTTGTGTGTGTGTGTGTGGGGATGTAGTTACCCTCCTTGTGTTAGAGTTTTCTTTCTAGTATCCACTGTAGGGATGAATTGATGGAAAAAAATATTGTTTAAATTTGGTTTTGTCATGGAATATCTTGTTTTCTCCATCTATGGTGATTGAAAGTTTTTCTGGATATAGTATTCTGGGCTGACATTTGTAGTCTTTTAGGGTCTGCAAGACACATGACAAGACCCTTCTGGCTTCTAGGGTCTCTGTTGGGAAGTCAGGTATAATTCTGATAGGTCTGCTATAATATGTTACTTGGCCTTTATCCTTTATAGCTTTAAATGGGTTTTTTTTTGTTGTTTATCACATTTAGCATTTTGATTATTATGTGGCACAAAGATTTTCTTTTCTGCTCCCATCTATTTGATATTCTGTGAGCTTCTTTATATATTTGCATATATATAGACATCTCTTTCTTTAAATTAGGGAAATTTTCATCTATGATTTTGTTGACGATATTTTCTGGGTCTTTGAGCTGGGAATCTACTCTTTCTTCTTCTATTCCTATTATCCTTAAGTTTGGTCTTTTCATAGTGTCCCAAATTTCCTGGGTGTTTTGTGTTGGAAACTTTTTCGATTCAACATTTCTTTGACCAATGTGTAAATGTCTTTTCTTGCGTCTTCTATGCCTGACATTCTCTTTTCTATCTTTGTATTCTGTTGGTGATAGTTGTGTCTGTAGTTCCTATTCTCTTTCCTAGGATTTCCAAGTCTAGTGTTTCCTCAGTTTGTATTTCCTTTATTGCTTCTATTTTCATTTTCAGGTCTCTAGTCATTTCCTTCACTTGTTCAATTGTGAAAATTTCCTGTTTCTTTATATTTATTCATTTCCTCTTTAAAGGCCTCTACCTGTTTGATTGTATTTCCTGTATTTCTTTAGGAGATTTATTAATTAATTTCCTCTTTAAAGGCATCTATCATTTTCATAAGATTAGATTTAAGGTCATTTTCTTGCTCTTCATATATTAGGATATCTAGGGCTTGCTGTAGTAGGATAGTTATGTGGTTTCGTATTGTCCCAACTTTTGTTGATTATGTTTTTACACTGGCCTTTAGCCATTTGATTGTCTCTTGTGTTGTTAGGTCTAGTAGTTTCTGATGGCAACTGGCCTCTGGGACTGCAGGCAGATCTGGTAGACCCTCATGGTAGCAAGCCTTGATGGCAGATAGAGCTGGTTGTCATAGGAGACATCAGGCTTCCATGGATGGAGGCAGAGTTGATAGACCTGGATGACTTTAGGCCTCTGGATATCCTGGATGGCAACAGGTCTTCAGGGATTCAGGTAGAGCTGGTAGTCCCTGATGCTTACTGGTCACTAGGATTGCAAGTAGAGCTATGGGCCAGAACATGGACCACAGAGGGGACAGAGTAGACCTCAGGGCTGCTAGGCTTGCCAGGGACCCAGCGGGCAGGGGCTTGGGGCTTGAGCTTTTCACCTTGTTTTCCAGTGGCAGCAAACCTCTAGGGATGCAGGCAGAGATGTGGGTCAGGGAATGGAATGCAGAGGAGACCAGGCAGAACTGGATGCTGCTGGATTTGTCTGGAGGGGCCACCGGCAGACAGGAAATTGGGGTAGGAGACTCACCTGGTGGTCCCCGGTGGCTACAGGCTTCCAGTATTGCAGGTAGAGGTGTCTCTGTTTTCTCTGATAATAATGGTTCTGTTTTCTCTCTGATTCCTAAAAATAACATCTTCAATTTCTCTCTAACATTTAGCATTACTATGCTTATACTTAGTCAGCTGATGACTTTCTTTCTTATGTCAAAGTAAACAGATGGCCACTGGTTTAACTTTCCCCTCCATGGCGTGGATACTTGGTTCTCATCTTTTTGTTTTTCTTCCCGTGATTTATTTTGGTATTCACTTTCCATCCCAGTCGCTGCCCCCTCCCTTCTCTCTTCCCAGTCCTGCCTTTACAACTCTCTCCCCCATTATCCCCTCTTCTTCCCCTCAGAAAAGGGAAGGGAGGGGATGTGCTTAGCCCTGTTGAGGTTAGCTGTCCCAGGGTGGGGTCCTCATCTTTCTTAATAACGTAGCAGCTCAGTGGTCTCTTCATCTATCAGAAAAGCCTTCTGTCTGAGCTTTTAGGAAAGCAGGCATGACTTTCCTTTCTATATCTGCCTCCAGCTCCTTCACAGGATTCTCCTCTTTCTGACTTCTGCTTCAGTACATCCATAGACGTAGCTCCAGGTCTACTTCTCCTAATGCTCTGATTCCATGCTTCCTCACATTTGCTGGTTTGCTTTGGAGGTGGGAGCTGGTGATGAATTTTCCTTCAAGCTTTTCAGGTGACTGGGACCTAATGAGGCCTGAAGGTCACTTAGCTACTGCTCTAGATGATCCCATTCATTCTCGGCCTTTATTTCTCCTGAAAGTTTCTAAATCTTCTCACCAAACTCTAGCTTAAACACAGTCAGTTTGCTGACTTTTGAATAGATATTTCCATTGTGACATTTAAATCCAACTTGCCTGATCCTCCATCCCACTCCCTCTCAGGAAGCTGTGCTAACTTTAACTCTATTGTTCGAATGGAACAAAACCTAACCAGTCAACTGTGCAAACTAAAGACATACTGGAATTTGTTCTTGTTTCTATTGTTTTCCCACCTTATCCCTCCCTTCTAGTCCATTAGCAAATGCCATTGACTCTCATAATGCCATCCACTCTTACAACGCATACCCTATTTGCTATTTGTCTACACCCTCATTGTTTTCCTCTGGTCTCAACTTTTGGGTTGCAACCCCTTTGGGGTTTGCATATCATATATATCCTGCATATCAGATAAATAGGTGATGATTCATAAGAGAAGCAAAATTAAAATTACAAACTAGCAACAAAATAAGTTTACTGTTGGGGTCAGCACAACATGAGGAACTGTATGAGAGGGTCTCAGCATTAGGAAGGTTGAGAGCCTTGTTCAAGATACCATCATCTCTTGCCTGGACCTATAGCCAGCTCCTAAACAGACTTCTCACTTCTACCTTTCTACATCACCTCTTCTTTCATTTCACTTTCTAGACAGGACTCTGTTCCATTCTTCCTGTGGCAAGGAACAGGTGAATTCTATAGGCTTTAAAAATTCTGATTCTAAGCATTGAGCTATGAAACATATTTCCCTCTCATTCTCATCTTTTCTCTAAGCTTTGTTAATTCATCTTGAAACCAAAACTTAGGACTCTATAGAGTTCCCTTAACTAGGCAGGAAGTAAATAGAGAAAAATGCCAAGCCTGCAGCAGGCGCCATGCCCAGCAACGGAAATACAGAGAGTTCTGATGACGTCTTGAGCTTGGGCCTGGCTGGTGGGGGTGAAGGATACTGTCATTTCCCAGGCATGGTGTGTCAGATAGGAATGTACTATCAAAGGAAATGGCCTGATACAAACAGGGACACCGGATCAGATGTGGATGAGACACTGTCACGGTAAGTGACAAGTTACAGAAACCCAGATTGATTTCCTTCCTTTGTTGTGTCCAAAGGATTCACTGTATCATGCTTCCTTATAAAAAAGCATATGTCCATGCTGACCACTCCACATCCTCTTTTGCTCCTTCAGCTTTAGTTTTCATTTGTATGAAGGCCAATGATTCTCAGAAGTTCAGCTGGTTCTGAGAGGGCAACCCCCTTAAACCATTTCCATACTGTATGCTCCCCATATGCAACTTTTACATTGCAAAAGGTCCTAGTACACACACACACATACACATACACACACACACACACACACAAACATACATGTATATATATATATATACACATATATATACACACACATATATATATACATATACACACACATATATATATTTCTGTATACACACAAACACACACACACACACACACATATATTTTCTGGGATGAACATGCTTTTTATAGGCAATAAAGGTATATTTCAATTATTAGACAAATAATAACTGGTTTTGGATGCTAAATTCAAAGTAGAAAACCCAAAGGAGAAATTTGTTACAAAGAGAAATAGATGAAAGAAAGGGACATAAAATGACCATAAAGGCCCTGACTGAGTTTTCATTTACTGAGATGTGCCCTGGCAATGGTAGGAAATGCTGATGGAATAGTTCAGGTTGACATTTCCTTTCAGGATGTTTCAAGGGAGGGCGAGTCATTCTGAGAAGAGCTTGAGGCTTGCTATTACACACGAAACTCAACTCAAGCTTAGAGAGCACTGTGAAAGGCACACCCAGAGGTAAATGTCAGCCTCATCCTGTGGGCACCCCACCATTTACAGAGCAAGTACAGCTACATCCTCGACTAAGGAAGAATTAATGTTATCCAATAGCTCTCTCTTAACCCTGTGTTTAAGGATACAGAAAAAGAAAGAAAGAAAAGGAAATGCTATCTTATCTAAGATCTGACTGTATATTTTCTTGAAATATCCTGACTGTCCAAGAAAGGTCTTGGCAGATGTTTTCCATTGTGCTGAAATCTAAGTCACTGTTATCTCCTCGAAGTGCAGGCTGGACCTCACAAATGAAAGGTTAGGGCATTTACTGATAGCAGACATCTGTAATGGTCCAACAATCACAGGAACTGCGAGAAAAGTAATCGCAAAAGTCCACGTGCTCAGGAAAGAACACTGTGCCCAGAACGCAAGTGACCTCCCTGCCTGGTCACGTGTCTGCTTTCTGCTGTGCCTGCCTATATACTGTCCAGTCCACAGGCTGGGAACAGATGACAGCATCATTAACTAATGAAGCTGGACAGTCATCTAAGGTCTCTTTAATTACAAAGCCAGAGATCATCCATGGGATGAAAGAAGTGAGGGGAACTGCTTGAAATGCATCCACTTGTTATCTTGCAAGATGGAGACACTCTAAGGGTTGCTGCAAGAGGCATTGTGGAAACTATTTTCCAGGCTGCTGGGTGGAGGGTGTGAACAGATTATAAGACTGCAAATTGCCTTGAATAAAGCAGAGATGGTCTTCGGGAAGCAATATCTACTACATGTAGCAAATTACATTCCAGATGTTCATGACTACAAAATCTCTACCAGATGTCCAGACTCATGGTGGCTGGGGATGTTTATGCGCACGTAAAATGCTCAGTACCTGTTCCCTAGAGACCTCCCTCATCCCTTTTCATCTGCACCGGCATACTAATCATGCAGGGGTGATGAAATATTTAGGCCTCACTTCATAATTAAAGGGGCTAGGAAGAATGCAAGACTGTTAATTACTTTATCCTCAGAACCAGTTAAGTAAATGCCTATAGTATGCCTCCTCTTGGGACATTTTTGGAGATTTATTAAATATATTGTTTCAAAGTCTGGGATCCATTTTTTGAAGCTAATTCAAAGTGGAAAAAAGGCTCAAGACCACATAATCCAACCCTTAGGAGAAATACTAGCATTTTGCATGGTGTTTTCATTTTAAAAAACAAAATAAATCTCATTGCTACCATCAAGTTCATTTGCTAAAGAGTCACTTACTGCAAAGCCTCTCTACTTATGTAAACTAGAGGATTGCGTTTTCATTTGTTATATACAATACATGAAGTCTGCGTCCTGGTAGAACATCCATGCTGTGATGGTTTGTATATGCTTGGCCCAGGGAGTGGCATTGTTAGGAGGTGTGGCCTTGATGGAGAGTAGGTGTGTCACTGTGGGCATGGGCTTTAAGACTATCATCCTCCCTGCCTGGAAGCCAGTATTCTACTAGCAGCCTTCCGATGATGTAGAACTCTCAGCTCCTCTTACATCATGCCTGCCTGGATGTTGCCATGTTCCTGCCTTGATCATAATGGACTAAACCTCTGAACTTGTAAGCCAGCCGCAATTAAATGTTGTCCTTTGTATGAGTTGCCTTAATCATGGTGTTTGTTCACAGCAGTAAAACACTAACTAAAATACATGATTTCTGGGCTCTAGTCACAAATTGTATGAGCATGGCAAATACACCTTAATTGCTCTCTTACCACCTACGACTTGGGTCACATTTTATAGGTCACACATTAACCAAACCCTGCTGCCATACAATAGAAAGTGATTCCTGTAGTTTAGGTCACATGTTTCCTGTTACCTCTGTCCCATAGCATAGATCACAGATTAACTAAGCCTTCTTCCTTGCAGCACAGGGCCCCCTTCTTTCAGAAACCTTTCAGAATAGATAGAAGGCTGTCTCTGGCAGAAGTGAAGCCCTTTCTTTAGAACCCCACTTTGTCATGTTGCCTGTCTGCATACTCAGTGTTCATAACACTTTTCTGGAGAAGGGGGATCCAATTTAGTCCTTTTCTCTGAAACTCTTTTGTCCTCTCCCTCTCCCAAAGTTGTCCCCTGATCATTACCCATCAGCAGATACAGCACATGCTGTGGGAGGTGGAGGCTTAATTTAAGCAAATCACCTCCTTCGTGGCCTACTTCAGCTTTAATGTCAGTGTGAGCTCTACAGTTCAGGACCCATGTTAAAGTAAGAGTCATGGCTACTATCCCAGCAGCTGAGGACAGACACAAGCAAGAGAATTATCACAAGTTCCAGACCAGTCAGGATGCAGGGTGAGATCCTGTCTCAACAAACAAAAATGAACAAGCCAAAAAGAGCATGATCATTGCTACTTGGACTGTGTGTTTCCACTTTTTTGAGATCACGGCTACCAGTTGCTGCTACAGGAAACAGTCATCAGCTTCTCCATCGATGGTTGCCTAGACAGGGTTAGGGCAAGAAGAGGGAAATAAAGTGACTTTCATTAAAATTCCTCTTGCCATGGAGCTGCACACTGCACACACACACACACACACACACACACACACACACACACACACACAC
>JADRCD010247086.1:0-12577 GCA_019843815.1 Montemys delectorum | reverse complement strand
GTGTGTGTGTGTGTGTGTGTGTGTGTGTGTGTGTGTGTGTATCAGCGTTATGAATGGGAGCCAAGGAGGCATATGCCAATGCATTGGCTAAGGCACACAATGGAACACCATACAAGCAGCTCAAGATGTGACTGTGGTAGTGCTGGACAAGGCTGGGAAGGTGGTCTGGGGACAGATGAAGGTCATGTTTTCCCTCCACAAGAATGAAGAGTACGAGCCATGGAGAAGAAATACTGAGTCAAATTTGCACTTAGAAGCATTATTTATGTGCTGTCTCTGGCCTGGCCCTGGGGCTGCTCTCGCATAGGGAGTGAGCATGCCAGCCAGTGCCCCTGGACAGCTCTGTGGGCCCAAGAGCTCACTGTAAAGTCACACTTTGGAGAATGAAGTTGCTGGTGATGCCCAGAGTGGACCAAATAAAAGTCAAATACCACATTCAGTCCTCCTCCAGTGGTGTTTTTGCTATTAAATTAAGTCTGAAAAAAAATAATTGTCTTTGGATTTGATTTGAGAGATTTGGGGGAGTTGAATACTCAAGAGTAGGGAGCAAGGATATTTCTTGAAAGACTCTTTGACTAGCTCCCTCTGTCAGATGACAGCAGATCACAGTGAAGGCATGCAGTCTTTAAAGAGATCCACCCCTCACCCTGGCACAACTATCCCAGAAAAATAGAGGGGGAGGGGAGGTTCTGTCATAGGTTCCAGTTTTTTATTGCTACATTCCTTGGATGGCCCCGTATGTTTACCTTCAGCTGAGTTTAGACTTGGTGTTCTCTGTGGCCTCTGGCATCAGCCACAGAATTCTTTCATGTCTATTACTTTATTAAGGAATGTAAAAGCCACATACAGACCGACCTGGGGGCACAACAGTAGGAGACACAAATAAGCCTGAATTTGCTCACAAAGAGCCTCAGGGAGGTTTCACACCGCCTTCTCCCAGATGAACTGCAAGGCCTCCGGTGACCACAAGGGGGCACTCTTAACACTCACTCCTAAACCCAATTAATAGTACCATTTTGAAGACTGTGTAGAGCAGAAACAGCACGGAGCTTTAAGACTGGTCCTGATGGAAACTGGGTGGGTAAAGAATCCACTCTTAATTATGAAGGATCCACACGGTTTTTTTTTTTTAACTTTCACTGATTAGAAACGGAGTCTCAAAATTAGGATAAATGCAAAAATAAGTCCTTTGTACAGTGTCTTGACTTATTTGTCATAAATATCTGAATGAGAGCTATTATATGTGTATCTACTCTGAGCTTTTTCTGCTTCTTAAATAGGCACCGGAGCTGGGTGAGGCCTAACTTACAGCACAAGGGTGTAGGTATAGAAGGAGTCCTTACAGTGAATGGCAGCGCGTGGGATGAGAGATGACTGGTGGTTTTTCAACTCTTTGTTTTCTCCATACACTTCATATAAGTTATTTTGTTGGTGTAGAAATTGGAGGAGGTGCAGGGTGGTGAACTACTGATGTCTAGTACATAGAGGAGAGGCAGGATTTGAACCTATATTCGTGAAGCCTATCCATCAGACAAGAGAACACGATTCAGGACCTAGTTTTCACAGTGAAAAGATGTTCTCATTATCGAGAGGATCACACATCAGCCAAACTGAGGAAGCCCCCTACCTTGCTTCAGAGCACACATACTGACAGACTGGGGAGTTCTGCCCTGGAATGCTTTATCAGTCCTTGGGCCATGTGGTCCTCCAAGAAGCTCTTCAGACTCAATATCTTTAGTCCATTTTTATATCACTGGCAAAAGCATGTAAAACTAGATACTCACTCCAAAGCTGACTAGACATACCTAATATTTACATATAGGCTATATGCCCCAAAGTGGTGGTGAAGGCTGGGAGAAGTCTTACAGTAAAGAACCTTATGCCACTTAACTTAATCTGGGTTATTCTGATAGTCTCATATAACCACAAAAACCTATTGGCTAGCATCTATGAGTGCCCCCCCCCCGGAAGCTATTCAGAAGAAAACATGCAAAGTCTAGAAACTGCTGAGAAGGGATAGCCTCAATGGACCGAGGGAACGGGATGGACTATTTAAAGCACAGCTATTGGTCCCATGGTCACAGGTACTGGGATAAAAACTGAAGTTGCCTTAGTGGTCTGTCTCAGCTATTTTTAGAGCCGTGTATGTGAGTCTGTGTTTGTATAGACTACGTATAAATATATAGTTTAGCTGTGAGGTTAGATGATGGGTGGGGTAGGGAACAGAGAAGAAGGGATCTTCCTTTCTCTACACGTGTGATGGGTATCCTGAGGGACAAGGGGAGGGTCTGTGAGTCGAGGGAATTATTGCTAAACCTCTGTTGCTGCCAGACTCACCATGATGGCAGAACCACATGGGCACTTGATGGAAGCGCCTGGGCTCCCTATTTCTACAACACCCCAACCTTTGGAGATGTTTCGCCATCACCCACCTTCCTGAATTAGGTTCCCTCAACCCATCCCCTCTTCTCAACCTGCTTCAGCACCCAAAACACTCCCTTCATCATTACTACCCATATGCTGGGCTCACTTATACCTTTTGGCGTGATGAATTAAATAACTCGGGGGGGGGGGAAATAGCAATGTCTTTTCGACGTTCTAAGTTAGTTCTCCATTCTCAGAGCATGTTTGAAACTCTATAAAGACACCCTATTTTTAAGAAAGCTACAATTACGTGCATTTTTTAATTGTTGAGAAAAGCGTGTGGGGGCTGTTTCAAAGTCCTTTAAATGAAGTGAAAGATTGTTTTCTGAGCTAGAACTTGTATCTGCGGCTTTCTTTTTAATTGTCACATCTAGGGTGATTTTTAAGGAAATAAGAGCACAAGGTTCATATTATTTTAAATGTATATTGTATTTGTCTTCTCGGCGCTGTGGTTTTTAGGCCTGTGAATAGCATCACAGTGTGTAGACAGCCCGTTAAGCAGCCTGTTTGGGTAAGGAAACCCTTAGGCCAGTACAATGGTGCATTGCTCCGTGTGTCCCTTCCAATACGGTTAGAATTCTACAACCTAAATGATCATTTGTTGAACAAATTCATGCTTTTATTAGTCAAAATACAGAGAAAACAGAGAGTGCCTGTTTCAAGATATTTGCTAATGCATGGTTAATTATCACATATAGCTTACTATAATTCATTTTACAGGGGAGACCTCCTGCAGGTTACATACTAACAGTTTATGAACCAAAATAACCTCGCTATAGATTAGAGCTGTTTCAGGGCCTCTCAGACAGTCGAGGCTTCTAGCCCTTCTCACTTCACATTGCTAATTCGAACAAGGCTTTATTTTTGTATTTGTCAGCAGCAATACTGTAGGGTGGTTGTTAAACTTCTCCCAGGCCTAATTAGAGCAGCAATGCTCGCATTCATAACGAGCGAAGCTCGTGTCTTGCTCGGGGAGGCGGTGAGCAGGGCTGTTACAGTAGCTTCCTGGCAGCCCGTCGCTGGCAGTTTTAAGGTAGCTAGTGGCCGAGATATTAAGTAACTGTTGAAATTCATTGACTCCACCACGGCTAATGTGTCTAGATGACAACAAGTTTACACGGTTCTTTTATAGTTACAGCAAATGGGTCCATTTAAATAGTTATTAGGTGATTATGGTGATGTGAAATGGAAAAAAAAAAAGGCAAAGTGCAATGTCTCAAGTCTGACTTTTTTTTTTTAACTGTTTATGTGGGGTCCCAGGCTTCCTGTCACTCAAAATGGCTGCATCTCTCCCTTATAAATATTTATACTTGATCGGCAGTGATGAATGCTAATTTATTTGCATCTTGTTTCTTTATTGACTTCTCAGTGGGCACAGGTTAGTTAGGAAAGGTTTCGCAAGCTCAGTGAGTGGCAGGGTATTTTGATCGGCCAACCAAGGGGCGTTTTTTGATGAGTTGAAGGAGTGTTCTCTTCGCTGAAACCGAGGCGTCCTTTTTGCTCTTGCACATGCGACCTGGGAGAGTCTTCAGGCTGCTGATGTTCTGCACTCCGGGAATCCAAAGTGCAGACTTTGGCAAGCAGGATGACCTCCGAAGGACGGCTTTTCTGTACAGCAGTTTGTCAAGTCGTCTTGGATTGAACAGTGGAAGGCTGATCTGGGTGTTTGGCAGAGTTCTAAACTATTTTTTTTTCCTTCTTGGTATTCTATGAGCCACTTGAAAGACTACATTTTCACAAATGCCAAAGGACATTTCTATCAAAGTGAATGGAGTATCTGAGACAAAAGGAGACGTGCAAGAGAACCAATCTCTGTCTCAGTCCTTCAAATGCTGAGCCTGCGTGATGCCAGAGGACCTAATTAGTCTGTACAGGGACAGTCGAGACTCATAGGCAGTGGTCTTGGGAGCTGGCCTGGTGTTTTTTAAGACACAAGGACCTGAGTTTGATTCACAGAACCAGGATACAAAGCCCAGCATGGCAGCATGAGTCTAGAATCCAAGTGCTGAAGGAGCAGACGCTAGCCAGCCAGTCTAGCCTAATTGGTGATCTTCATGGCACTGAGAGACCCTGTCTCAAAAGAGAGGGATGCCATTCCTATGGATGATCTTAAAATTGCCCTCTAGCTTTCACACATAGGTACACCTACACACACACAAACACAAACACACACATATGCACACACAATCAAGTGGTAACAGAACTTGGCATTAGAATACTTTGACTAGTGATTCTCTGATTCACCGTCCACATGGATATTTCGTACTTTCTACCCTAGATCTTGAGAGAAGCTGCCCCTGTTTAGCCTTGGCAAGTCTAAGTATAGAATGTGTGACTTTCTAAAATAGTTTGTTACTCCGTGTGGGATACTCTGAAGACCTCCAAAAGAACTTTGTATAGAACATATGACCCAGAAGCCTCTGAAACTACCAGAGATGCTTCAGCTGAGAAAATAAATCTGTGTGTAGTGCACACATGTTAGCATATGTATGTACACAGATATGGCATGTGGAAGCCAGAGGAAGGCTGCAAATCACTTCTCCCACTGACCTATACCTTAGTCCCCCGAGGCAAGGTTTTTCACCAAACTTGGAGGTTGCTGTTTTCTGGGATGTTTGTTTGTTTGGTCCTGGTCCTGGTCCTGGTTAAGCTGGTGCTCACTAAGCACGTGTGATCCTTCCTGTCTCTGTCCTCAGAGTCAGAGGTGAGACATGTACAGCCACACTTGGCTCTTATATGGATGCTGGGGATCTGAACCCAGGTCCTAACCCTTTCCAAGCAAATCTTCATACCCACCCAGGTACCTCTTGGCTCTACATTTCTATCTCTCACTACAAAATACACTAGCTTCTCATGAGAGCTTGGCTGGTGACAAGGCTCTCCAACCACGGAGCAGCTACAAGGGTATTCATCCCCAGATCTTCAGAACTGCTTCAACTACGTGGTCAGTCACATCCCGCAGCCAGGACAGGGTCAAGAATTAACAACAGTGGTGATTCCACAGAGACTACTGGAAGAAGCTTAAGTTATTTGGGAAAGTTACTATGCAGAAAAACCTGTGCTGAATCTTTGACCATATGTAGATTCCTTTGACGATTAGAATAACCCTGAAATATGTACAAATGCACATTCTAACTTTGATAATATAATCAGAAGGTCCCATAGAAGAAATAGTATGCACATAGATTCCTTAAAATTCAAGACCAGTGGTTTGTCACCAACCCCCCACTAGATCTATGAGTGGTCTATGAGAAATAGCTTGTCTTTTCTTCTTTTCTTTTCTTTTTTTTTAGTTCAGATCTTCTGAGCTATGAAGAGGGTAGGCAGAAGGTGGGTCCCTTCAGGCAGACAAAACCCCTATCTTGGTCTTGCTTTGTAGCTCAGGTTTAGTCTCCTCATTTGATGAACAAAGAAACACACAACTAAAGCATCTCTGGGATTTTCCAGGGACTTCAGGGAGGGCTGCCACCAACCCCACAGCAAAAAGAGGAGAGGGCTGGTCAGCTCCGCACGACTCATCTGTAGAGTCCTACATGGCCTCCATTCTCAGGGTACACTTTTGTAACTGTGTAGACAGCATTCTAGGGACTGTTTTAATATGTTCAGAAGAGATGGTAAGAGAGTCCAACTACTTGTATTCTCTTTGTAACTTTCCAATTGTCCGCAGCAGCAAATTCTCTCTGAAGCCTACAATTGATATGCTGATGGAGTTCCATAAATCTTAGGGAAAAGTCCTGTCTGTCCCTTTGGAGGTCTGTGACACAGTGCGCGTAACAAAGAAAGGAATTTATAAAATACACTAGCTTCTCATGAGAGCTTTTTTGGAATTTAGTTCTGGCTATTTTGAAGACTTGGGAAATCAGAAATCACATGCCAACAGAGGGACTGTCTACTGAGGGCCTTTGTTTGGGTTTAGCTGCTGACTTCTCCTTGTTGTATGTTGTAGTGAAAGAGGCTGACAGGAACTCTGGGATCCCTTTTATAACAGCACCAATGCCATTTGTGAGGTGTCACCTATAGATATGTAATCACCTCTGAAACATTCTACTTCAAATACCATCACCATGGGAATTACCTTTTTCTCTTAATAGTGTACATTCATTGTAGAAATGAAGAGTTTCCTGATGCCATTCCCATCCTTGGATACCATGTTCTTTGGCTAGGATTCTACTTCAGTTATCCCCTCCATTCACTGCCTCCTACTGTCTTCTGCTTTTTAAGAGAAAATGTGGTATTTGTAGTTTTGAGTCTGACTTTTTCCACTTAATGTGGTCGCCACTAGTTCCATACATTTCCCTGAAAGTTACATAATGTTACTCTTCTTTGTAGATGAGTAAATGTCTTTTATGTATACATACCACGTTTCTATCCATCTGCAGATGAACACTCGGGACAATTCAGTAACTTGCCTATTGTGAATTGTGCTGCAGTGAATGTGGATGTGAAGGGATCTCTGTAATATGTTCACTTAGCATCCTGTGGGTACAGAGATTGTGTGGGGGACTCACACTCACATCATAGAGGGTCATGAGAATATCAGTTCTGTTTTCTTTTAAATGATTATGTTGGTAATTCAATTTAAAAGTGAAAGGCTATCAGAAAAAGAATTCTTTAAGCTTCCCTGTTTAGATGCCAGCCCATGAAAGTTAATTCTCCACTTCCTGAGCTGCAAAAGTAAGCAGAGAAACGTCAACCATTCTGTCCTGTCATCAAGTCTGTGCATTCTAGAGATGGCTGGACAATTCCTTCCTTCTGGGTGAAAAACTAGCAAATGACCTTTCTCTGAGCATGGGGGCTTCTAGATCTTTACATGGGGAAAGATAATTGCTGACTAACCTTGCTTGATTATGTGCTGTGACCTCCCCAAAGTAAACTAACCCCATATTTAAATTAAAATCAACTTCAGCATGGGTGAGTTCAAGCATAAACAATAAAATCCCCCTTGCGAATTGTGTGTTTTTCTTTGTTCTGTTCTAGATTAAAAAAAAAAAAAGGCAGATTCAAAATGAAATAGTCATGCCCATTTGTCCTTATCTTTGATGCCATTTGGGCTAGGTATAAATGAAAGGGAGAGGGGGAGTGCGCACACACATGTATGCACACTCTGTATTTCCTCCAGTGCTCACTGAATTCAGCCTCTCTGGTCTACATAGCCTGGCTATACTTTTCCACTTCATCTACCCGACTCCTTGAGTCCATACCCGGCAGTGTACTCTGCTTTGAACTCCCAAGCCATGTCAGCACCAATTCCATTGGACACAGGGGACTACTCTTGCAGGTCAGTCAGCAGCCCAGCTTTCTGACACAGCCAGGTGCATGGAATTGATCCACAGCTTTATTCTACCATTATTTACCCACAAAAGGGAGTACCCCTCTTAAGTTCTCAGTACCCTACTATGGACAGCAATCACATAGTAGATCGTTTCCTATCATTTCGATCGGCAATCTGTAAATGACGTGTTCCTACCACACCCCCTTTTGAGTTCGGTTGCTTTCCCACAGCAGCTCTTAAGACCAAAGAAAATGTCTTCCTTTAGTCAGTTTATGGATGGGGAATGCAATAAAGAATACAAATAGGCAACCAAGCAGCGAGATGGAAGACCTGAGCATGGTTGAAGTGGAGGAAGGTTCCAAAGACAGGAAACTACCCATGGACTTGGGGTGTATTGTGTTCCTCACAGACATGCATGTTCATTAGTCCAGAAGATCTCCAGGTCCACAGTTCTTATGACGATTTTGTATATAATTATCATCCATTATTACTCGTGTGTCCACCTCCATGTCCCCTCTGTCTGGACAATGAAGAAAACTGCTAAAAGCATCAAGCTTAGATCATGGTAGATTCTTTCTTGTGACCTGAACCCATCCAGGAGCACAGTGAAGAGTCACCTCATTAGGATACATGATTATCTTTTCTTTCTCCCAGGAAACCAAGGATTCAGGAGCTCTGTGTAGGGACTGGGATTAAAAACAAAAATTAGAGTAAAAGAATCTCCCAGTTCCCTGACCACGTCAGAAATGACAAGGGTTTTAAGAACTGTGTCATGAATCAAGTGTAATGCTTATATTTTAAAGTCACTTCACAGTATAAGAAATGAACGGGCTGGTGAGATAGCTCAGTGGGTAAGAGCACCGACTACTCTTCCAATGATCCTGAGTTCAAATCCCAGCAACCACATGATGGCTCACAACAACTAGTAATGAGATCTGATGCCCTCTTCTGGTGCTGTCTAAAGATAGCTACAGTGTACTTATTTATAATAATAAATAAATCTTTGGGCCAGAGCGAACAGGTTGACCGGATTGAGCAAAGGTCCAAAAAGTCAATTCCCAACAACCAGATGAAGGCTCACAACTATCTGTACAGGTACAGTGTGTACTCATATACATAAACTAACTAAATAAATCTTTGCCAGGCGGTGGTGGCGCACGCCTTTGATCCCAGCACTTAGAAGGCAAAGGCAGGCGGATTTCTGAGTTTGAGGCCAGCCTGGTTTACAGAGTGAGTTCCAGGACAGCCAAGGCTACACAGAGAAACCCTGTCTCGGAAAAAAAGAAAAGAAAAAGAAAGAAATGAATGGAAGACAGAGAACTGACCAACTAATTAATTAAAGTCAATACCACGGTCCAAAACTATAAGCTGGGAAGATATTAAATTCTACTGTTCTCTGTTTTCTACACTTGAATAAAGCACTCAGGAAACATTGATCCTTCTCACTCCTTTTCAATAATACATGGTTTGCCTGGAACAGAGTTGTCTTTATTGTTTTGTCTTCTGGTGTGTTGCTCTGATGGACTCCAGGGCTAAAGCTGTAAACTGTAAGATGTAAGAGGTGAGTTTCCTTACTATCTTTCATTAAGGGAAGAGAGAAAGACAGAAACCATAGAGTGGATGGCCAGGATTATGTTTCTGGGGGGCACGGGGAACAGCTCATACGGGTTCTAGGCTTATTCATGCTAGCCTGGGCTTTTTATGGAACTCTCAGATGTCAAACAAGCTTGAAATGCAAAATCTCAAACACAGAATTCCACACTACTACTCAGTTTATAGTGTGTGTGTGTGTGTGTGTGTGTGTGTGAGAGAGAGAGAGAGAGAGAGAGAGAGAGAGAGTATGTGTATGTGTGAGTGTATGTGTGTGTATGTGTGCGTGTGTATGTGTATGCTCATGTACACTTTGGTTTCTCTCTGCTACTCTTCACAAACAAAGTGAGAAACAGAGGACTATTTCCTGTCCCAATTTAATAGATCAGAAAATAAGATTCGCGGTTTGAATAAATCGCTCCAACATGCACAATGCTGGAGGTCAGATTAGAATTCACTTTTCCAGACATGACAATCATGGTGATTACAAAGCTTTCCACTATCTTAGTACCAGCTATTTAAAAAACAACATAGGTAGGCTCAAAAATATATTCAGGAAAATATATATTCAGAGAAAATGAATGAAAAGACAAGTACGTACTTGAGTTAGCCAGGCTTAGGGGCGAGTGTTTCTTGCAGCCTTGGTGTGTTTTCCTTGCTCTTGGGGTGAGGATGGGGACTCAAGCTGGTTAGAATTTTTGGACCTTCAGAATCCATGTTAAGCTTCTCTTTCTCTAGGTTATTAAGAGCTCTATGCCTTCTGCATTTAAGCTTCAGTGGTTGAGAAAGAAAGGAAGGGAAGGAAGGGAGAAAAGAATGAAGGGAGGGAGGGAGGAAGGAAGGAAGAGGGAAGAAGGAAGGAGGGAAGAAGGAGGAAGGAAGAAGGAGGAAGGAAGAAAGAGGGAGGGAAGGGGAAGGGAGGGAAGAGGGAAGAAAAACTGAGGACTCTTCCTTAATCCAGTTCATAGAAAAGGAACATAATAAAGTAGAAGAATCAGAAGCAGACAGCAGAGCTGTGACTGGAAATAGAGTCAAAAGTCGTGTGCATGGTAAAAAAGGTCAACTCTACCACAGAGATTCTTGCCATGGAGATATTTTTGATGAAAAGGCACATCCTGGGCCAGGGATATGGCTCAGTGAAAGAGTGCTTTCCTAGCGCACATGAAGCCCTAGGCTTAATCCTCTGTACTGTGAACAGTGAAATAAAATTCTGTCATAGCAAGAGATTTGATTTGTAAAGAGCACCAGGTAGGACAAGTCTGGACACATTCTCAGAGGAACTGACACATGGGCAGCAGTCTAAACTATACACTGAGAGACACCCAAGAAAGCAAAGCCTGAAAACCACATGGAGAATGAATGACGACTTCTCAGAAAGATTCCATGCCCTGCCATTTACTGTCTCTCATAGGAGAGGACATGAGTGTGCTGGGTAGAAATGTGCAGAGGGATGCTAAAGATGCAACGTCTCTTGCATCCCCACTTCTAGCTCAAGGGCTTGTCTTTGGAAAAGGAAGGGATTATAGGCATTGGCTGCTGAAGGTTGTAAAGAAGAGAAGACTGTGGTCTTTGATAACAGAACAAAAGGCTCTGGCTCAGATCTGAGTATATATTTACAAAGACTAGAAAGAATGTATTATAAAAAACCATTTCTGATATAATCAATAGGGTAGAAACAGGGTTTTTGCCAGGAGGAGGAAAATGAATGTATCCAAACTGGTAGTAGGACAAATCTATAGAAGATTTTGTATTGCCATGACAGGACACATAGTTAGGACAGATTTCTAATATTTCATACATGATAACAAATGATATTTATACACCAAACACAAAGAGCAAATTCAATGAGTGGTTGAATTTGAGATGATAACATAGAAAGACATAGACAGTCTCTTAGCTATGTCTGAATTCCTGTGAGTAAGCCTATGGCTGAAATAGACAACCAATGAACCACTGAAGAGGTGGGAGAGGTTGATCAGTCAGCACAGTACTTGCCCCACAGTCGTGAGGACCTGAGTTTGAGATGTAGCACTCCCTCCCCCAATAAGCAAGCCAAGCTGGTGATACACATCTGTAATCCCAGCCCTAGGGAAACAGAAAGGTTCCCAGGGCTTACCAGCAACTCTGTCAGCCTACTTAGTAAGCACCACACAACTTAAAAAGCATGTCATAATGACACCTGAGGTCGCCCTCTGGCCTCCACATGAATGTGCACATATGTGCACATGCTTCTGAACACATACTCACTTGTCCACAAACAGATGCACAGACGTCAGATTTTATGTCTGTAAGGAGTCTTGGAAGGAAAGATCAAAAAGAATGTCAACTCCATTCAGGCAAATATGTGTGGCCAGAACTCTGGCTCTGCTCAAGTCACTGAGGCTAAGAATCCTGTTGCTCTTATAAAGAAAGGCCACAGAAGAAGCCCTGGGACCCTTACTTTGTGACTTCCCACAGCTGTGATCACACACATGTTCATACTATTTATTCTAAAAATAACCCTTGTGCACTGGAGATGAAAATACACAGATGAAGTGGGCATGCTTGCTCAGAGGCCATAGTCTTACACAGAAAGCAGACATGACAGAAAGACATTTTAATTCCCCAAGGTTGTATGTGTACCCAGGTCTAACAGAGGCATAAGTCTCTGTGGCACAGGCACAAATGCTCTGTGGCTGGAGAAGGAGCATTCCAGGAGAGAATGGAGTCTTCTCAAATGCAGGATTTGGCGGTTTGTGGCTATATGAGAACACTTTGTTCCCTCAGGGACCTGTCTGCAGAAGATACAAACCTGCAAGGATCAGAGGGGGTTTGCCTGGGCAGGGTTGATTCCAGCACACCAAAGAGTCTCATGAAGCTAGAGCCTCTCTTGTTTCCCAGTGGCCCTGATGAGCCCTGTCTTAGGCTTTTGCTCTACCCTCTCCAAGCCTTTCTTTCTTACACTGGTTGATGGCTGGTCATAATCTACTATTGGAGATCCTTTTCTGTCCCAAGTAGTCAAACTAGGGATAGGGGAGTGTGTCTTAACAAGGGGGAAAGGAATGTAATTCAGGCTTGTGGGTAAGATTGTCACACTCCTGTACAAAGCCCTTTAGACTTGAGAGGGAACACAAAGTCAAAAGCTTATCTACAGGGGAGAGGAGCGTCAAAGGTTCTATTTGGGTGGCATTACATCATAGCTCATCAAGAAAGTGTTTGAAGATGATCTCGCCGTAATACCAAGTATTTCAAAAAAATTGTCCCCTAGTGCCAGATGATATCTTTCAACATACAGAGAGTAGTCTTTATAAG
>JADRCD010247085.1:0-12567 GCA_019843815.1 Montemys delectorum | reverse complement strand
GTGTGTGTGTGTGTGTGTGTGTGTGTGTGTGTGTGTGTGTATCAGCGTTATGAATGGGAGCCAAGGAGGCATATGCCAATGCATTGGCTAAGGCACACAATGGAACACCATACAAGCAGCTCAAGATGTGACTGTGGTAGTGCTGGACAAGGCTGGGAAGGTGGTCTGGGGACAGATGAAGGTCATGTTTTCCCTCCACAAGAATGAAGAGTACGAGCCATGGAGAAGAAATACTGAGTCAAATTTGCACTTAGAAGCATTATTTATGTGCTGTCTCTGGCCTGGCCCTGGGGCTGCTCTCGCATAGGGAGTGAGCATGCCAGCCAGTGCCCCTGGACAGCTCTGTGGGCCCAAGAGCTCACTGTAAAGTCACACTTTGGAGAATGAAGTTGCTGGTGATGCCCAGAGTGGACCAAATAAAAGTCAAATACCACATTCAGTCCTCCTCCAGTGGTGTTTTTGCTATTAAATTAAGTCTGAAAAAAAATAATTGTCTTTGGATTTGATTTGAGAGATTTGGGGGAGTTGAATACTCAAGAGTAGGGAGCAAGGATATTTCTTGAAAGACTCTTTGACTAGCTCCCTCTGTCAGATGACAGCAGATCACAGTGAAGGCATGCAGTCTTTAAAGAGATCCACCCCTCACCCTGGCACAACTATCCCAGAAAAATAGAGGGGGAGGGGAGGTTCTGTCATAGGTTCCAGTTTTTTATTGCTACATTCCTTGGATGGCCCCGTATGTTTACCTTCAGCTGAGTTTAGACTTGGTGTTCTCTGTGGCCTCTGGCATCAGCCACAGAATTCTTTCATGTCTATTACTTTATTAAGGAATGTAAAAGCCACATACAGACCGACCTGGGGGCACAACAGTAGGAGACACAAATAAGCCTGAATTTGCTCACAAAGAGCCTCAGGGAGGTTTCACACCGCCTTCTCCCAGATGAACTGCAAGGCCTCCGGTGACCACAAGGGGGCACTCTTAACACTCACTCCTAAACCCAATTAATAGTACCATTTTGAAGACTGTGTAGAGCAGAAACAGCACGGAGCTTTAAGACTGGTCCTGATGGAAACTGGGTGGGTAAAGAATCCACTCTTAATTATGAAGGATCCACACGGTTTTTTTTTTTTAACTTTCACTGATTAGAAACGGAGTCTCAAAATTAGGATAAATGCAAAAATAAGTCCTTTGTACAGTGTCTTGACTTATTTGTCATAAATATCTGAATGAGAGCTATTATATGTGTATCTACTCTGAGCTTTTTCTGCTTCTTAAATAGGCACCGGAGCTGGGTGAGGCCTAACTTACAGCACAAGGGTGTAGGTATAGAAGGAGTCCTTACAGTGAATGGCAGCGCGTGGGATGAGAGATGACTGGTGGTTTTTCAACTCTTTGTTTTCTCCATACACTTCATATAAGTTATTTTGTTGGTGTAGAAATTGGAGGAGGTGCAGGGTGGTGAACTACTGATGTCTAGTACATAGAGGAGAGGCAGGATTTGAACCTATATTCTTGAAGCCTATCCATCAGACAAGAGAACACGATTCAGGACCTAGTTTTCACAGTGAAAAGATGTTCTCATTATCGAGAGGATCACACATCAGCCAAACTGAGGAAGCCCCCTACCTTGCTTCAGAGCACACATACTGACAGACTGGGGAGTTCTGCCCTGGAATGCTTTATCAGTCCTTGGGCCATGTGGTCCTCCAAGAAGCTCTTCAGACTCAATATCTTTAGTCCATTTTTATATCACTGGCAAAAGCATGTAAAACTAGATACTCACTCCAAAGCTGACTAGACATACCTAATATTTACACATAGGCTATATGCCCCAAAGTGGTGGTGAAGGCTGGGAGAAGTCTTACAGTAAAGAACCTTATGCCACTTAACTTAATCTGGGTTATTCTGATAGTCTCATATAACCACAAAAACCTATTGGCTAGCATCTATGAGTGCCCCCCCCCCGGAAGCTATTCAGAAGAAAACATGCAAAGTCTAGAAACTGCTGAGAAGGGATAGCCTCAATGGACCGAGGGAACGGGATGGACTATTTAAAGCACAGCTATTGGTCCCATGGTCACAGGTACTGGGATAAAAACTGAAGTTGCCTTAGTGGTCTGTCTCAGCTATTTTTAGAGCCGTGTATGTGAGTCTGTGTTTGTATAGACTACGTATAAATATATAGTTTAGCTGTGAGGTTAGATGATGGGTGGGGTAGGGAACAGAGAAGAAGGGATCTTCCTTTCTCTACACGTGTGATGGGTATCCTGAGGGACAAGGGGAGGGTCTGTGAGTCGAGGGAATTATTGCTAAACCTCTGTTGCTGCCAGACTCACCATGATGGCAGAACCACATGGGCACTTGATGGAAGCGCCTGGGCTCCCTATTTCTACAACACCCCAACCTTTGGAGATGTTTCGCCATCACCCACCTTCCTGAATTAGGTTCCCTCAACCCATCCCCTCTTCTCAACCTGCTTCAGCACCCAAAACACTCCCTTCATCATTACTACCCATATGCTGGGCTCACTTATACCTTTTGGCGTGATGAATTAAATAACTCGGGGGGGGGGGAAATAGCAATGTCTTTTCGACGTTCTAAGTTAGTTCTCCATTCTCAGAGCATGTTTGAAACTCTATAAAGACACCCTATTTTTAAGAAAGCTACAATTACGTGCATTTTTTAATTGTTGAGAAAAGCGTGTGGGGGCTGTTTCAAAGTCCTTTAAATGAAGTGAAAGATTGTTTTCTGAGCTAGAACTTGTATCTGCGGCTTTCTTTTTAATTGTCACATCTAGGGTGATTTTTAAGGAAATAAGAGCACAAGGTTCATATTATTTTAAATGTATATTGTATTTGTCTTCTCGGTGCTGTGGTTTTTAGGCCTGTGAATAGCATCACAGTGTGTAGACAGCCCGTTAAGCAGCCTGTTTGGGTAAGGAAACCCTTAGGCCAGTACAATGGTGCATTGCTCCGTGTGTCCCTTCCAATACGGTTAGAATTCTACAACCTAAATGATCATTTGTTGAACAAATTCATGCTTTTATTAGTCAAAATACAGAGAAAACAGAGAGTGCCTGTTTCAAGATATTTGCTAATGCATGGTTAATTATCACATATAGCTTACTATAATTCATTTTACAGGGGAGACCTCCTGCAGGTTACATACTAACAGTTTATGAACCAAAATAACCTCGCTATAGATTAGAGCTGTTTCAGGGCCTCTCAGACAGTCGAGGCTTCTAGCCCTTCTCACTTCACATTGCTAATTCGAACAAGGCTTTATTTTTGTATTTGTCAGCAGCAATACTGTAGGGTGGTTGTTAAACTTCTCCCAGGCCTAATTAGAGCAGCAATGCTCGCATTCATAACGAGCGAAGCTCGTGTCTTGCTCGGGGAGGCGGTGAGCAGGGCTGTTACAGTAGCTTCCTGGCAGCCCGTCGCTGGCAGTTTTAAGGTAGCTAGTGGCCGAGATATTAAGTAACTGTTGAAATTCATTGACTCCACCACGGCTAATGTGTCTAGATGACAACAAGTTTACACGGTTCTTTTATAGTTACAGCAAATGGGTCCATTTAAATAGTTATTAGGTGATTATGGTGATGTGAAATGGAAAAAAAAAAAAAGGCAAAGTGCAATGTCTCAAGTCTGACTTTTTTTTTTAAACTGTTTATGTGGGGTCCCAGGCTTCCTGTCACTCAAAATGGCTGCATCTCTCCCTTATAAATATTTATACTTGATCGGCAGTGATGAATGCTAATTTATTTGCGTCTTGTTTCTTTATTGACTTCTCAGTGGGCACAGGTTAGCTAGGAAAGGTTTCGCAAGCTCAGTGAGTGGCAGGGTATTTTGATCGGCCAACCAAGGGGCGTTTTTTGATGAGTTGAAGGAGTGTTCTCTTCGCTGAAACCGAGGCGTCCTTTTTGCTCTTGCACATGCGACCTGGGAGAGTCTTCAGGCTGCTGATGTTCTGCACTCCGGGAATCCAAAGTGCAGACTTTGGCAAGCAGGATGACCTCCGAAGGACGGCTTTTCTGTACAGCAGTTTGTCAAGTCGTCTTGGATTGAACAGTGGAAGGCTGATCTGGGTGTTTGGCAGAGTTCTAAACTATTTTTTTTTCCTTCTTGGTATTCTATGAGCCACTTGAAAGACTACATTTTCACAAATGCCAAAGGACATTTCTATCAAAGTGAATGGAGTATCTGAGACAAAAGGAGACGTGCAAGAGAACCAATCTCTGTCTCAGTCCTTCAAATGCTGAGCCTGCGTGATGCCAGAGGACCTAATTAGTCTGTACAGGGACAGTCGAGACTCATAGGCAGTGGTCTTGGGAGCTGGCCTGGTGTTTTTTAAGACACAAGGACCTGAGTTTGATTCACAGAACCAGGATACAAAGCCCAGCATGGCAGCATGAGTCTAGAATCCAAGTGCTGAAGGAGCAGACGCTAGCCAGCCAGTCTAGCCTAATTGGTGATCTTCATGGTACTGAGAGACCCTGTCTCAAAAGAGAGGGATGCCATTCCTATGGATGATCTTAAAATTGCCCTCTAGCTTTCACACATAGGTACACCTACACACACACAAACACAAACACACACATATGCACACACAATCAAGTGGTAACAGAACTTGGCATTAGAATACTTTGACTAGTGATTCTCTGATTCACCGTCCACATGGATATTTCGTACTTTCTACCCTAGATCTTGAGAGAAGCTGCCCCTGTTTAGCCTTGGCAAGTCTAAGTATAGAATGTGTGACTTTCTAAAATAGTTTGTTACTCCGTGTGGGATACTCTGAAGACCTCCAAAAGAACTTTGTATAGAACATATGACCCAGAAGCCTCTGAAACTACCAGAGATGCTTCAGCTGAGAAAATAAATCTGTGTGTAGTGCACACATGTTAGCATATGTATGTACACAGATATGGCATGTGGAAGCCAGAGGAAGGCTGCAAATCACTTCTCCCACTGACCTATACCTTAGTCCCCCGAGGCAAGGTTTTTCACCAAACTTGGAGGTTGCTGTTTTCTGGGATGTTTGTTTGTTTGGTCCTGGTCCTGGTCCTGGTTAAGCTGGTGCTCACTAAGCGCGTGTGATCCTTCCTGTCTCTGTCCTCAGAGTCAGAGGTGAGACATGTACAGCCACACTTGGCTCTTATATGGATGCTGGGGATCTGAACCCAGGTCCTAACCCTTTCCAAGCAAATCTTCATACCCACCCAGGTACCTCTTGGCTCTACATTTCTATCTCTCACTACAAAATACACTAGCTTCTCATGAGAGCTTGGCTGGTGACAAGGCTCTCCAACCACGGAGCAGCTACAAGGGTATTCATCCCCAGATCTTCAGAACTGCTTCAACTGCGTGGTCAGTCACATCCTGCAGCCAGGACAGGGTCAAGAATTAACAACAGTGGTGATTCCACAGAGACTACTGGAAGAAGCTTAAGTTATTTGGGAAAGTTACTATGCAGAAAAACCTGTGCTGAATCTTTGACCATATGTAGATTCCTTTGACGATTAGAATAACCCTGAAATATGTACAAATGCACATTCTAACTTTGATAATATAATCAGAAGGTCCCATAGAAGAAATAGTATGCACATAGATTCCTTAAAATTCAAGACCAGTGGTTTGTCACCAACCCCCCACTAGATCTATGAGTGGTCTATGAGAAATAGCTTGTCTTTTCTTCTTTTCTTTTCTTTTTTTTTAGTTCAGATCTTCTGAGCTATGAAGAGGGTAGGCAGAAGGTGGGTCCCTTCAGGCAGACAAAACCCCTATCTTGGTCTTGCTTTGTAGCTCAGGTTTAGTCTCCTCATTTGATGAACAAAGAAACACACAACTAAAGCATCTCTGGGATTTTCCAGGGACTTCAGGGAGGGCTGCCACCAACCCCACAGCAAAAAGAGGAGAGGGCTGGTCAGCTCCGCACGACTCATCTGTAGAGTCCTACATGGCCTCCATTCTCAGGGTACACTTTTGTAACTGTGTAGACAGCATTCTAGGGACTGTTTTAATATGTTCAGAAGAGATGGTAAGAGAGTCCAACTACTTGTATTCTCTTTGTAACTTTCCAATTGTCCGCAGCAGCAAATTCTCTCTGAAGCCTACAATTGATATGCTGATGGAGTTCCATAAATCTTAGGGAAAAGTCCTGTCTGTCCCTTTGGAGGTCTGTGACACAGTGCGCGTAACAAAGAAAGGAATTTATAAAATACACTAGCTTCTCATGAGAGCTTTTTTGGAATTTAGTTCTGGCTATTTTGAAGACTTGGGAAATCAGAAATCACATGCCAACAGAGGGACTGTCTACTGAGGGCCTTTGTTTGGGTTTAGCTGCTGACTTCTCCTTGTTGTATGTTGTAGTGAAAGAGGCTGACAGGAACTCTGGGATCCCTTTTATAACAGCACCAATGCCATTTGTGAGGTGTCACCTATAGATATGTAATCACCTCTGAAACATTCTACTTCAAATACCATCACCATGGGAATTACCTTTTTCTCTTAATAGTGTACATTCATTGTAGAAATGAAGAGTTTCCTGATGCCATTCCCATCCTTGGATACCATGTTCTTTGGCTAGGATTCTACTTCAGTTATCCCCTCCATTCACTGCCTCCTACTATCTTCTGCTTTTTAAGAGAAAATGTGGTATTTGTAGTTTTGAGTCTGACTTTTTCCACTTAATGTGGTCGCCACTAGTTCCATACATTTCCCTGAAAGTTACATAATGTTACTCTTCTTTGTAGATGAGTAAATGTCTTTTATGTATACATACCACGTTTCTATCCATCTGCAGATGAACACTCGGGACAATTCAGTAACTTGCCTATTGTGAATTGTGCTGCAGTGAATGTGGATGTGAAGGGATCTCTGTAATATGTTCACTTAGCATCCTGTGGGTACAGAGATTGTGTGGGGGACTCACACTCACATCATAGAGGGTCATGAGAATATCAGTTCTGTTTTCTTTTAAATGATTATGTTGGTAATTCAATTTAAAAGTGAAAGGCTATCAGAAAAAGAATTCTTTAAGCTTCCCTGTTTAGATGCCAGCCCATGAAAGTTAATTCTCCACTTCCTGAGCTGCAAAAGTAAGCAGAGAAACGTCAACCATTCTGTCCTGTCATCAAGTCTGTGCATTCTAGAGATGGCTGGACAATTCCTTCCTTCTGGGTGAAAAACTAGCAAATGACCTTTCTCTGAGCATGAGGGCTTCTAGATCTTTACATGGGGAAAGATAATTGCTGACTACCCTTGCTTGATTATGTGCTGTGACCTCCCCAAAGTAAACTAACCCCATATTTAAATTAAAATCAACTTTAGCATGGGTGAGTTCAAGCATAAACAATAAAATCCCCCTTGCGAATCGTGTGTTTTTCTTTGTTCTGTTCTAGATTAAAAAAAAAAAAAAGGCAGATTCAAAATGAAATAGTCATGCCCATTTGTCCTTATCTTTGATGCCATTTGGGCTAGGTATAAATGAAAGGGAGAGGGGGAGTACGCACACACATGTATGCACACTCTGTATTTCCTCCAGTGCTCACTGAATTCAGCCTCTCTGGTCTACATAGCCTGGCTATACTTTTCCACTTCATCTACCCGACTCCTTGAGTCCATACCCGGCAGTGTACTCTGCTTTGAACTCCCAAGCCATGTCAGCACCAATTCCATTGGACACAGGGGACTACTCTTGCAGGTCAGTCAGCAGCCCAGCTTTCTGACACAGCCAGGTGCATGGAATTGATCCACAGCTTTATTCTACTATTATTTACCCACAAAAGGGAGTACCCCTCTTAAGTTCTCAGTACCCTACTATGGACAGCAATCACATAGTAGATCGTTTCCTATCATTTCGATCGGCAATCTGTAAATGACGTGTTCCTACCACACCCCCTTTTGAGTTCGGTTGCTTTCCCACAGCAGCTCTTAAGACCAAAGAAAATGTCTTCCTTTAGTCAGTTTATGGATGGGGAATGCAATAAAGAATACAAATAGGCAACCAAGCAGCGAGATGGAAGACCTGAGCATGGTTGAAGTGGAGGAAGGTTCCAAAGACAGGAAACTACCCATGGACTTGGGGTGTATTGTGTTCCTCACAGACATGCATGCTCGTTAGCCCAGAAGATCTCCAGGTCCACAGTCCTTATGACGATTTTGTATATAATTATCATCCATTATTACTCGTGTGTCCACCTCCATGTCCCCTCTGTCTGGACAATGAAGAATACTGCTAAAAGCATCCAGGAGCACAGTGAAGAGTCACCTCATTAGGACACATGATTATCTTTTCTTTCTCCCAGGAAACCAAGGATTCAGGAGCTCTGTGTAGGGACTGGGATTAAAAACAAAAATTAGAGTAAAAGAATCTCCCAGTTCCCTGACCATGTCAGAAATGACAAGGGTTTTAAGAACTGTGTCATGAATCAGGTGTAATGCGTATATTTTAAAGTCACTTCACAGTATAAGAAATGAACGGGCTGGTGAGATGGCTCAGTCGGTAAGAGCACCGACTGCTCTTCCGACGATCCTGAGTTCAAATCCCAGCAACCACATGATGGCTCACAACAACTAGTAATGAGATCTGATGCCCTCTTCTGGTGCTGTCTAAAGATAGCTACAGTGTATTTATTTATAATAATAAATAAATCTTTGGGCCAGAGCGAACAGGTTGACCGGATTGAGCAAAGGTCCAAAAAGTCAATTCCCAACAACCAGATGAAGGCTCACAACTATCTGTACAGGTACAGTGTGTACTCATATACATAAACTAACTAAATAAATCTTTGCCAGGCGGTGGTGGTGCACGCCTTTGATCCCAGCACTTAGAAGGCAAAGGCAGGCGGATTTCTGAGTTTGAGGCCAGCCTGGTTTACAGAGTGAGTTCCAGGACAGCCAAGGCTACACAGAGAAACCCTGTCTCGGAAAAAAAGAAAAGAAAAAGAAAGAAATGAATGGAAGACAGAGAACTGACCAACTAATTAATTAAAGTCAATACCACGGTCCAAAACTATAAGCTGGGAAGATATTAAATTCTACTGTTCTCTGTTTTCTACACTTGAATAAAGCACTCAGGAAACATTGATCCTTCTCACTCCTTTTCAATAATACATGGTTTGCCTGGAACAGAGTTGTCTTTATTGTTTTGTCTTCTGGTGTGTTGCTCTGATGGACTCCAGGGCTAAAGCTGTAAACTGTAAGACGTAAGAGGTGAGTTTCCTTACTATCTTTCATTAAGGGAAGAGAGAAAGACAGAAACCATAGAGTGGATGGCCAGGATTATGTTTCTAGGGGGCACGGGGAACAGCTCATACGGGTTCTAGGCTTATTCATGCTAGCCTGGGCTTTTTATGGAACTCTCAGATGTCAAACAAGCTTGAAATGCAAAACCTCAAACACAGAATTCCACACTACTACTCAGTTTATAGTGTGTGTGTGTGTGTGTGTGTGTGTGTGTGTGTGTGTGTATGAGAGAGAGAGAGAGAGAGAGAGAGAGAGAGAGAGAGAGAGAGAGAATGTGTATGTGTGAGTGTATGTGTGTGTATGTGTGCGTGTGTATGTGTATGCTCATGTACACTTTGGTTTCTCTCTGCTATTCTTCACAAACAAAGTGAGAAACAGAGGACTATTTCCTGTCCCAATTTAATAGATCAGAAAATAAGATTTGCGGTTTGAATAAACCGCTCCAACATGCACAATGCTGGAGGTCAGATTAGAATTCACTTTTCCAGACATGACAATCATGGTGATTACAAAGCTTTCCACTATCTTAGTACCAGCTATTTAAAAAAACAACATAGGTAGGCTCAAAAATATATTCAGGAAAATATATATTCAGAGAAAATGAATGAAAAGACAAGTACGTACTTGAGTTAGCCAGGCTTAGGGGCGAGTGTTTCTTGCAGCCTTGGTGTGTTTTCCTTGCTCTTGGGGTGAGGATGGGGACTCAAGCTGGTTAGAATTTTTGGACCTTCAGAATCCATGTTAAGCTTCTCTTTCTCTAGGTTATTGATTAAGAGCTCTATGCCTTCTGCATTTAAGCTTCAGTGGTTGAGAAAGAAAGGAAGGGAAGGAAGGGAGAAAAGAATGAAGGGAGGGAGGGAGGAAGGAAGGAAGAGGGAAGAAGGAAGGAGGGAAGAAGGAGGAAGGAAGAAGGAGGAAGGAAGAAAGAGGGAGGGAAGGGGAAGGGAGGGAAGAGGGAAGAAAAACTGAGGACTCTTCCTTAATCCAGTTCATAGAAAAGGAGCATAATAAAGTAGAAGAATCAGAAGCAGACAGCAGAGCTGTGACTGGAAATAGAGTCAAAAGTCATGTGCATGGTAAAAAAGGTCAACTCTACCACAGAGATTCTTGCCATGGAGATATTTTTGATGAAAAGGCACATCCTGGGCCAGGGATATGGCTCAGTGAAAGAGTGCTTTCCTAGCGCACATGAAGCCCTAGGCTTAATCCTCTGTACTGTGAACAGTGAAATAAAATTCTGTCATAGCAAGAGATTTGATTTGTAAAGAGCACCAGGTAGGACAAGTCTGGACACATTCTCAGAGGAACTGACACATGGGCAGCAGTCTAAACTATACACTGAGAGACACCCAAGAAAGCAAAGCCTAAAAACCACATGGAGAATGAATGACGACTTCTCAGAAAGATTCCATGCCCTGCCATTTACTGTCTCTCATAGGAGAGGACATGAGTGTGCTGGGTAGAAATGTGCAGAGGGATGCTAAAGATGCAACGTCTCTTGCATCCCCACTTCTAGCTCAAGGGCTTGTCTTTGGAAAAGGAAGGGATTATAGGCATTGGCTGCTGAAGGTTGTAAAGAAGAGAAGACTGTGGTCTTTGATAACAGAACAAAAGGCTCTGGCTCAGATCTGAGTATATATTTACAAAGACTAGAAAGAATGTATTATAAAAAACCATTTCTGATATAATCAATAGGGTAGAAACAGGGTTTTTGCCAGGAGGAGGAAAATGAATGTATCCAAACTGGTAGTAGGACAAATCTATAGAAGATTTTGTATTGCCATGACAGGACACATAGTTAGGACAGATTTCTAATACTTCATACATGATAACAAATGATATTTATACACCAAACACAAAGAGCAAATTCAATGAGTGGTTGAATTTGAGATGATAACATAGAAAGACATAGACAGTCTCTTAGCTATGTCTGAATTTCCGTGAGTAAGCCTATGGCTGAAATAGACAACCAATGAACCACTGAAGAGGTGGGAGAGGTTGATCAGTCAGCACAGTACTTGCCCCACAGTCGTGAGGACCTGAGTTTGAGATGTAGCACTCCCTCCCCCAATAAGCAAGCCAAGCTGGTGATACACATCTGTAATCCCAGCCCTAGGGAAACAGAAAGGTTCCCAGGGCTTACCAGCAACTCTGTCAGCCTACTTAGTAAGCACCACACAACTTAAAAAGCATGTCATAATGACACCTGAGGTCGCCCTCTGGCCTCCACATGAATGTGCACATATGTGCACATGCTTCTGAACACATACTCACTTGTCCACAAACAGATGCACAGACGTCAGATTTTATGTCTGTAAGGAGTCTTGGAAGGAAAGATCAAAAAGAATGTCAACTCCATTCAGGCAAATATGTGTGGCCAGAACTCTGGCTCTTCTCAAGTCACTGAGGCTAAGAATCCTGTTGCTCTTATAAAGAAAGGCCACAGAAGAAGCCCTGGGACCCTTACTTTGTGACTTCCCACAGCTGTGATCACACACATGTTCATACTATTTATTCTAAAAATAACCATTGTGCACTAGAGATGAAAATACACAGATGAAGTGGGCATGCTCGCTCAGAGGCCATAGTCTTACACAGAAAGCAGACATGACAGAAAGACATTTTAATTCCCCAAGGCTGTATGTGTACCCAGGTCTAACAGAGGCATAAGTCTCTGTGGCACAGGCACAAATGCTCTGTGGCTGGAGAAGGAGCATTCCAGGAGAGAATGGAGTCTTCTCAAATGCAGGATTTGGCGGTTTGTGGCTATACGAGAACACTTTGTTCCCTCAGGGACCTGTCTGCAGAAGATACAAACCTGCAAGGATCAGAGGGGGTTTGCCTGGGCAGGGTTGATTCCAGCACACCAAAGAGTCTCATGAAGCTAGAGCCTCTCTTGTTTCCCAGTGGCCCTGATGAGCCCTGTCTTAGGCTTTTGCTCTACCCTCTCCAAGCCTTTCTTTCTTACACTGGTTGATGGCTGGTCATAATCTACTATTGGAGATCCTTTTCTGTCCCAAGTAGTCAAACTAGGGATAGGGGAGTGTGTCTTAACAAGGGGGAAAGGAATGTAATTCAGGCTTGTGGGTAAGATTGTCACACTTCTGTACAAAGCCCTTTAGATTTGAGAGGGAACACAAAGTCAAAAGCTTATCTACAGGGGAGAGGAGCGTCAAAGGTTCTATTTGGGTGGCATTACATCATAGCTCATCAAGAAAGTGTTTGAAGATGATCTCGCCGTAATACCAAGTATTTCAAAAAAATTGTCCCCTAGTGCCAGATGATATCTTTCAACATACAGAGAGTAGTCTTTATAAG
>JADRCD010247084.1:0-25687 GCA_019843815.1 Montemys delectorum | reverse complement strand
CCGAAAAACCCCCTATTCCCTCTCCCCTCCCCCTGCCCACCAACCCACCCTCTCCCACTTCCTGGCCCTGGCATTTCCCTACACTGGGGCATAGAACCTTCACAGGACCAAGAGCCTCTCCTCCCATTGATGACCAACTAGGTCATCCTCTACTACATATGCAGCTGGAGCCATGAGTCCCACCACGTGTACTCTTTGGTTGGTGATTGAGTCCCTGGGAGCTCTGAGGGTACTGGTTAGTTCAAATTTTTGTTCCTCCTATGGAGCTGCAAACACCTTCAGCTCCTTGGGTCCTTTCTCTAGCTCCTTCATTGAGGACTCTGAGCTCAGACCAACGAATGACTGTGAGCATCCACTTTTATATTTGTCAGGCACAGTCAGAGCCTCTTAGAAGACAGCTATATCAGGCTCCTGTCAGCCAGTGCTTGCTGGCATCCACAATAGTGTCTGGGTTTAGTGATTGTATATGGGATGGATCCCCAGGTGGGGCAGTCTCTAGATTATTATTCCTTCAGTCTCTGCTCTACATTTTGTCTCTGTACCTCCTTCCATGGGTATTTTATTCCCCCTTCTAAGAAGGATCGAAGTAACCACACTTTGGTCTTCCTTCTTCTTGAGTTTCATGTGGTTTGTGGATTGTACCTTGGGTATTCCAAGCCTCTGAGCTAATATCCACTTATCAGTGAGTGCATACCATGTGTGTTCTTTTGTGATTAGGTTATGTCACTCCGGATGATATCCTCCAGATCCATCCATTTGACTAAGAATTTCATAAATCCATTGTTTGTAATAGCTATGTAGTCCTCCATTGTGCAAATGTACCACATTTTCTGTATCCATTCCTCTGTTGAGGGACATTGGGTTGTTTCCAGTTTCTGGCTATTATAAATAAGGCTGCTATGAACATGGTGGAGCATGTGTCCTTATTACATGATGGAGCATCTTCTGGGTATATGCCCAGGAGTGGTATTGCTGGGTCTTCAGGTAGTACTATGTCCAATTTTCTGAGGAACCACCAAACTAATTTCCAGAGTGGCTGTACCAGCTTGCAATCCCACCAGCAATGGAGGAGTGTTCCTCTTTCTCCACAACCTCACCAGCATCTGTTGTCACCTGAGTTTTTGATCTTAGCCATTCTGACTGGTGTGAGGTGGCATCTTAGAGTTGTTTTGATTTGCATTTCCCTGATGACTAAAGATGTTGAACATTTCTTTAGGTGCTTCTCATCCATTCGGTATTCTTCAGTTGAGAATTCTTTGTTTAGCTCTGTACCCCATTTTTAATAGGGTTATTTGGTTCTCTGGAGTCTAACTTCTTGAGTTCTTTGTATATATATTGGATATTAACCCTCTATTGGATGTAGGATTGGTAAATATTTTTTCCCAATCTGTTTGTTGCCATTTTGTCCTATTGACAGTGTCCTTTTCCTTACAGAAGCTTTGCAATTTTATAAGGTCCCATTTGTCAGTTCTTAATCTTAGAATATAAGCTATTGGTGTTCTGTTTAGGAAAATTTCTCCTGTGCCCATGTGCTCGAGACTTTTCCCCACTTTCTTTTCTATTAGTTTCAGTGTATCTGGTTTTATGTGGAGGTCTTTGATCCACTTGGACTTGAGCTTTGTACAAGGAGATACAAATGGATCGATTACATTCTTCTACTTGCTGACAGTTGAGCCAGCACCATTTGTTGAAAATGCTGTCATATTTCCACTGGATGGTTTTAGCTCCTTTGTCAAAGATCAAGTGACCATGGGTGTGTGGGTTCATTTCTGGGTCTTCAATTCTATCACCACTTTCAACCCTCTGGTTCACTGATCTCTATTTAAGTTTAAGGAAGACCCACCCAGCTGGCTGTTACAGTTGTTTTGTTTGTTTGTGACAGGATATCTTGGGCCCAATCTGACCTCAAACACACTTTGTAGTTAAGGATGACTGTGAACTCTTGATGCTCCTTCCAACTCCTGAGGGCTGAGATTACCAAGTACCCTACCACAACTGCTTTTATGCAATAGTGGGGACTGACCCAAGTGCTTTGTGCCTGCCAGAAGAGCAGTCTACCTACTGAGTTCCCTTCCAGATCCACATCTGCCATTTGAGAGGGAACTGACAAGGTGAGAGAAAAGGGACCATCTTCAACAAGACCACCTGGGCCCTGAACTTGAAGTCTCCAGAGTCCATGTTGAACGCTGATGAGGATGCTGGGTTGAACAGTCATCTGGAGATAGTTGAGGTACATGTGTGTCCAAATATGGATATCCAAGAATCTGATTCTCTGCAATGTCAGAGAGCCGAGTCAGCAGACACTCAGAGAAACGAGACATTCTTAGGCTAGTATTTACTATCCAGCATCCACAACTCCTGCTATTATAAGGGAAAGACTGTATTCCTTGGGACCTAAGACCTAGCACAAATCCCCAAACGGCTGTTCATTATGTGGACAATACTCATTACTTTGAGTGCACACATGGGGCATATATGTACTTGTACCTATGTGAACCTTGGTTCATTCTTCAAGAGCTGCTCACTTTTGTCCTTTTCTTTTCTTGAGACCACAGTTTTTTCACGTTTACCTGTGACCCACCAGTTACATGAGGCTAACTGCCACCCTACAGCTAGGCTCTGCCCTCAACTCCTTTTATCCCCTGCTTTAAGCCACCTAGATTATAGGTGGATAGGTGCATATTCCAGAAGGTTTCATCACAGAATGATGATCTCCAACCGCCACATAAAGTAGTCCCACGTATGTGCATGTACATACACACACACACATACACATACCACACACACACACGCACACACACACACACACACTCACACACACACACACACACACGCACACACTGTCAACCTCACTGCATCATGCAGCTTTACTGTCCTTCGCAGACTTCTCTCCATTCCTGACATGAGATCTACTCACGACTCCATTCATGTATGCCAGTTCTACAATGGAGGTTCCACAGCAGCATGTATTTGTGTAAATATAACAAGGCACCTTGATTTATTAACTGATGCATGCCCAGAGCCTAAAAAAAAAAAGTACCTGGCTCAAAGTGAAAGCTTTCCAAATATTTATTGAATAAATGAATGGAAATCTTCAGCTTTCACTGGATAAAGAAGCCTGGAAGTTTTGAAATCACAATTTGTACTTTAGTGCCTCATTGCAAATTCAGAATCTTATTTTCCTACCTAGAGAGAATCCCTAGAGGTAGTGTGAGTGAGTGTGTGTGTGTGTGTGTGTGTGTGTGTCTGTGTGTGTGTGTGTGTGTGTGTGAGAGAGAGAGAGAGAGAGAGAGAGAGAGACAGACAGACAGACAGACAGACAGACAGACACAGAGAGGAGGAGAGAGGGAGGGGTAGAGAGGGAGGAGGGGGAGAGGAAGAGAGAGAGAGAGAAAGAAGAAGGGAGGGAGAGGGAGAGAGAGGAAAGGATGGAAGGCAAAAGGAGAGATGTTGGGATATTGGCTGGTGGGTGGGTGGGGAGATAGGACAAAACATATTTCTGGTTACATCTGTTCTAAAAAGCACTTAGTCCATTGCCTGTGAGATTAAGAGGAACAAGTGCTGCTGTTCGCCCACGTGTCCACACCTGCCAGGCTGCTCCTAACCATTTTGCAATTTGCCCAGCAGGTTTGGAACGGGTATAGTAATGGCTGGATACTCTTACCTTGTCACAACTCAAAAGTGACATGCTATTTTTCTGTATACCAATTTTCCACCCCAGGAGTCTTTATGAGTAGTGGATTAAGTGGCGAGAAAATGGTTCTGATGTAAACGCTGAGGCTTGTTACTCAAACAGGACACAACCAAGACTTTCACTTAAGGAACATGGGGAGGGAGTGATGGATCAGATCACGAGTTACTTAAGGGCTTAATTTTCTGGCTTTATTCCTTCACGGATGTCTTGTTGAGTAAAGTTTTTAAATCTTGAGTGAACAGATAGTAAATCGTTTATGTTGGGGACAGTGAATAGTAGTTGAGATTCTGTGTCTACCATCTTTCCCAATCTCTCATTCTGCCAGTCAGATCTATAATTGTCCAGGCTGCTCCTGGGGTGATTAAGTGTGAGTCCTGTGCTGGGCCATATGGTGATGGGATCTACAAATGCAAAAGATAAAACCCATTGCACATTTATCTGCAAGACAGTGCTCTCCTCCTGGGGAAGCCAGAAGTTGAGCCTTATGAATAGAGAGGAAATTCTCCAGGCAAAATCCAAGGAGAATGAGACAGAGTTGAGATTAATGGTCCTCCTCTGTCTATCAGAGAGGGTGTGGGTGGCTATGATTACGAATGTTATGTGGTGAGAGGGTGGGGAAAGCCTAGAGGAATCCCATTATGCTGAGATATTTGGGCTGTAGCCTGTGGACAGCCTCATAGAAGAACATTAAAGTGGAGATTGACTTGGACACCTCTCTGGGGTATGTGGAGATCGAGAGCAGAAGGAGGCTGGTTTGGGGGCTGTGGCAAGATATCAAAAAGAGATGAAGTTCAAGCAACAAAAGGTGACAAGAAACTCAGAGAGCATGGGGCAAATTAGGAAGATGTAATTTGTAGGAAGTCTCGTATGTGCTGCTAATATGATCGAAGAAGCTGTTCCCTCAGTGCTCAGCCCTCATTCTGCGGCACAATGGGAGTGAAGCAGAACCAAGTCCCCAAAGTTGTTCATGATCTTCTGAATTGGCCTCCATCTTATCTGTGGGAAACTTGGGGAAAGAGATGTACCCCAGGCAAGTGTGAAAAGTAAGCTCGCGGAAAGAGTCCATAGTGGGCCATCATCTATGAAGCCCTGCTGTGTTGGAGACAGCACTGCCCCTCAGGCTGTGGACAAGCCATTGTATCGCATGTGTATAAGGCAGAGGTGTGACACTTCTGTCCAAGTGACACGGGTGTGTGTCTAGCGGACTATGCATTAGCTGTATGTCATGTTAATAGTAATCTGTGTCCATGCTGATAGCTCTTGATACTCTGTTCTAAAGCCATTCCAGTATGTTTGCAACCACCTAGTAAAGTAGGAAATCCAAGAGGGCAGCCAGGTAACAGTAGCCCTCAGACATTGCTATATATTCTTCAAACTCAGATTTCTATTCAAAGCCTTCAGTCTATGCAGTCTGTCTCATCTCAAAGAAATAATCTATCATGTCCAATCCCCAAACCTTTAGTTTGGCCAACCTGTCCTCCTGCAGCTAGCTGAGGTTTATATCCTAGCTGGGACATATCCTAGTAGGGATGTACACAATGGCTGTTTAAAAGCTGGCTGAAGGATGGACCATGGGACTCTTCCCAGGATCATATAAAGGCAAGGTCCCCTGTGAGATCAAAGTGGGTTTTTTTCCTCTTGATTTCCCCAGAAGAGGTAGGATCTGCTGAAAGGAGAATTGTATGCAATTTAACCTGCATAATCAGGCATCTGTGATGTTCCAAACCCTGTGTCCCAGACTGACAATATGGAAATGAAATCAGCAGCTCCTGCTCCTAAGAGCTCTGGGTCTGGGAGGGGGTGGACACACTGACATCTGCCTAAAATAAACCAAGAGGCACGAGAGGAAGGATGATCAGAGCTCAGATGTGGTGATTGATTCTGCACATACACACCACAAGCAGACACACACACACACACACACACACAGAGAGAGAGAGAGAGAGAGAGAGAGAGAGAGAGAGAGAGAGAGAGAGAGAGGATATCTGAACAGGACTTTCAAGGCTATGTGGAGGTATAGGAAATGGTTGGAAAGGAAGCACATTTTGGGCAGAGGAAATGGGTGAGCTCTTTGTGCCAGGCTCATCAAATCCTCTTTGCTTCAATACACAATGGGTGAATTAGCAAACCATGCCTTGAGTCTAAGGGCCTCATTTTACAGATGAGAGCGCTGAGGTCCAGAGAGGGGACTCAGTTTGATCAAGGTCACAGGAGGAAAGTCAAAGAGCCAGCATCCACCGAGGGTTTCTGACAACTGGAGTTTATACATTGGCCCCCTCAGATCTCTGGGGCCACTGATAGCAAAAC
Organism: Montemys delectorum; assembly: GCA_019843815.1. Lineage (NCBI taxonomy): Eukaryota > Metazoa > Chordata > Mammalia > Rodentia > Muridae > Montemys > Montemys delectorum. The sequence goes on along the minus strand of JADRCD010247084.1, from coordinate 19,686 downwards.
CTCTGTTTCCACACTTCCCATTCACCTCAGAGCAGTAAGACCTACCTGTAGTTATATTTATTACTACAACAGAAAAAAAAAAGATTCACATCTTAGGAACCATCTTTTTTGTTTGTTTGTTTGTTTGTTTGTCCCTGGTAGAACTTGTTTCCGGTGCTCCTGTGGCCACCTCCAACTTTTATGTGGAACTGAGGGTCACTTTTTGTTTGGTACTTAATGATTCTTTTAAAATAGATTTATATTTATTTATGTACACATGGCGTATGTTAGTGTGTGTGTTCACGTGCATTCATGCCCACATATGTGTGTGCCCATGGAGGCCCGAAGAGGGTACTAAATGCTACAGGTAAAGTTACAGGTCATTGCGAGCCATTTCTTGTGGGTATTTCAGGTTCATTGAGAGACCCTCACTTAAAGTATAAAGTGAAGAGCAATAAGGTGAAGACCCGTGGCGGTCTCCTCTAGCCTCCAGATATGCTGTACAGATAGGCACACGCCAAACACAAGACAAACCCTGCCAACCCACATGCACACACAAGAATTGCATTCCCTTGCAGGTAGAAGAGTGCAGGCTACTTGCTAGAGGTGTTCAAACTAGGAGCTCCCAGGTACCAGTGTCCTTAAGATTAATGGAGAAGCTTGTGATTTGCATGGCAAGCAAAAGACAAATAACAGACGAGTAATTGTGCTATCCTTGTAGCCCTTGGCAAAGCTTTCAGATTCTATGGGCTCCTGGCAACAAATGCTGCTGTTTTGCTAAGTGGCAATTAATGTTTGCAAGAGGGAGGGGGAGAATGGCAAAAGAGCAGGAAGGGTGTTATAAATCTCCCCACAATGGCTTCTGAGTCACCTACTGAACCAAAGGAAAAAACTGTATATGTTGGGTGGTAGGGGGGTGCGGTGGTACCAGACAGTTACATTTCAAACTCGCTCACTAAAGTCAAGCTTAGACTGCTTCACTCGGACAGATGAGGGCCAGGGTCTAAAGATGAAAAAGGAAATGTTTTTTTCCTCTTGAGAAACTCTTGGTTCTGTGAAAATCATGGAAACGGGTAATTTTAGTATGGTGTTGCAATGATGTCTAAGTTGAACATATATCTGATTGTCATATCTCGGGGATAACATAAGCGTTGTGACAACAGGCTCAAGGGGGTATCAAGGATGCTTTAAATATCCCACAGTGAATGTGACCACCTCTACAATCAAGAAGGCTGGGGCTCAGACATCAACAGTAGCAAAGCTGAGACACTGATAATAGAGGATTATTATGCTGCATCTGACTAAGCACTCATAACTTTATATTATCATATTTAGCTATCAGTAAAAGGCTACAACGAAATTGCTGGTTCTCCCCCTCCCACACAATTTTATGGATGGTCTCTAATATCTTGCCCAGGATCACACAGCAGAAATCCAAACCGGGCACTGCTCTCAAGCCTGAGTGCCCAACCCTTCAACTGCCAGTCCTCTCTTGTTTTTCTCTATAAATGGCGGCCATGGATACCAGTTCTGTACTCCTTAGAGTAGTTATGAACATAACGTTGAGAGAGACTACCTTTGTGCAAGCAATGGAATGAGCTGAATGCAACCAACGTGATGCGTGTGCCAAAGGAATAAACACTGGAGCTCAATTCACTTCACTCGTGAAAAACAGAGACTTTAGCATCCCCTTGGGCTCCAAACCTCCTCATGATCCCGGTTGTCTCTAAACTCAAAGGCTGGTAGACTGAGTGACCACCAGATAATGTTCACACCCATGGATTCTCTGAGTTCATTTTCTTCTAACTGCTTACATAGGTGGTTTGAATCTCAAATCTCCATTTCTCATCCCAGAATGATGATAACTTAATCAGAAGACTTGGGCAAGGTTTTGCATTTTTACATCCTAATGTCCTCATCTTCTCAGTTAGGAATGATGACACTTGCTTTTCCTCAAGAAAAAAAAAATCCCCTGTTGAAGGTTATCCTGTCCTGCAAACCCCTCTCCTTAGGTTGTATAGCGACTCCATAGAAAATTGAGAGGGGGACACTTGAGAATATCTGAAATGCCATTGGGACTACGTTCAACAATGATTATTAATGATAACTACCTAGAAGATAAAAGCAGGGGACATTGTTCTGAGAACCCACTGAAGAGAGATGAGATGAGCAATTTGTTCAAGTGCCACTCCCCTCTCTGGCTGTTCCTGCGGCAACATCATCTTGCAAATCTTTGGCTTTGCATATTCCTCTGGACTTTTGCCAAAGCAAATGACTAAAAGTAAATTCAGGGATTGGTGTTCTCCGTGTCTTTACTATCAAGGATCAAGTACCTGGGTGGCTGGGTGACATTTGGGAGATGTTGGTTTCCCCTCACTTTGGGAAACTTGACAGAGCATGGATCCAGTTTGAGAAGACCCTAGAGCCAGCTAGTTGACTGGAGTGGGGTAGCAGAACTTGGCAGTTGAAGCGGGGGAGGCTCATGAGTGCTGGTGTGACTTCCCCCAAATCTGACAAGAACTCCAGATGTCCAAGAACCGTCGGGATAAGTAGAGACTAGAAACCCTGCCCTCTTGCTTGATGGGTTCAAATGTTGTCAGAATAGGTGCTCTCCATACCCGAGGAGCCCCCCACATGCCGTTGGTGGTTTTCACATACCTACTGTTGTTAGATTCACACTGGTTTTCAGGCCTCCTTGCAACATTGAATTTTCCAAGGGCAGGTCTTCTTAGGTAAGACCTGAGTAAACGCAGGATGATTGTTTCTTGCCTGCTATCACTTCCCCAGCTTCTGTTTCCAGTTGTTTTCTCACTGTTATGGATCTGTATTGAAGCAGTTTGTCAGGACAAGTCTAAGCTGCAGTCAAAATTTTCCATGAACCATTCCAAAGAGCTTACTAGTGTTTTGTTTTGTTCTTTTCTTATCGAATATCTGAGCTCATTGCCCCAAAGTAATTGCTTCACATCAGCCAAACATGTCCTTGCACTGTGCCCAGGCTACATTTACTCTGGAAGCTCACACCTGGCCACGCCTTTGGTAACTTTCTCTAAGACAGAGCCTAAGTAGTATTTCCTTTGGGTGAGTTTCTCTAAACTCCCCTACTTACCTACCCTCAAATACATGGACTGCTACCACACCATCACAGTGCTTCGACAGACTTCTTTTCTCCCAACGATTCTTCCCTCACCCCACCCTCTCTCCCAAAGCTTGATCAGTAATTCTTTGTAACGCCCTTGTGGTCTAACAATCACTGCAATATCAGGTCATCAGAATCCCTCTGATAACCCTATGGAAATAACGTTGTCACAGCTCCATCTAATTTTGCAAATGACTGACAGAGGGGTTAGGTGACTTGGTCCACTGTACATAGGGACTCCTGGGTGGACCTGATATTTGAAGCCAAATTCTAAGAGGCCTGCTAAGTGCACAATGTCTGATCATCATAGTTTTGCTGAAGATAATATCATGCTCCCAGGTCATCGATAGAATTAGGACCAGGGGAAAGTGTGTGTGTGTGTGTGTGTGTGTGTGTGTGTGTGTGTGTGTGTGTATACAAGAAAATATGGGGGACAAGGCAAAATTTCACAAGGTCAAGATTTTCATCTTGCTTTATAAGCCAAACCTGTTTCTCGACATCTTTCTGAACTCTCCTAGTAATCAACGATTAGATGGATAAAAAATAATGTTATCAGTGAACCTAGTGACAGGTTCAGAAGCTTTTGAGAAAGGCAGTTCTCTCCCAGATCTATACACAGGACTCTGAATTACTTACATGTGGTACATATATAGGGTTTAGGGTCCAGGAGATCTGAGTAAACATCTCAGCTCTGCCTAATTGTGTAGAACTTACTTGGCATCTTTGAGTTCTAGATTCCAGACTTGCACAATGAGGCAGTCTTTGTTTCACCTCTGTCTTAGTCTGGACTGGTAAGCTTACACTGCAGTAACATGTGTCTCAGTGGCTCAGGCAAAAGTGTGCCTTTTGCCCAAGTTCACATTCAGAGCAAGACAGCAGAGTGATTACTCAGAGATATGGTTTGATAGAGGCTTATCTATACCAGGAGTACTCTGCTTGGTAACTACTGAGCCAGGCGATGCTTTGTTATAGTTGCTGTTGCAGACGCTCTCATTCTGGATGACTAGAGGCCATTTGTAACAACCAAAATTATCCACAGATTTTTTTTCCATGTTCTCTGGGATGCCAAAGCTACCCCTGATTGACGTCACTGGTTTAGACAGATGTACACGCCCATGATTGGCACTGATGAATGGAAGGAAGACTGAGCTCACATACATTGGCGATGAAATCCCTCTACACAAACATACCACAGTCACTTTCCCTCACTGGATTGATAGAGCCAGCCATGTGCTCATACATAACTTCACAGAGGTAACACCTATAATTTTAACATGAATCATGAAGAGAGAGTGTCCTTTTTAATATCACATGGGTACCCTCTAGGCGTGGTATGGCCATTACTATTTTGAAAGCAAAGCAGCCTTGTGATTATAATATCTGATTCTTCTAATATAGGGCCATCAGCATTGTCTAATAGACTGAGGATGACCAAGAGAGTTGTCAGATGTTCTCCTTGCTTTCTAGCTATCACGAGCTTCTTCCTGCCCTCTTCTATATGTTGCAGTAATTCCTGACCCCAATAATCCCATACAAAAACCACACAATCCAGTGATTATATTTATAAGTGATAAGCCTAGATTGGACAAAACTAATACTATACTAACTTATTCCCCAGCTATGAGACCCTTTGATACTTGCAGTTTCGTCTGGCCATGTGGTTCCTCTTCCATCCTTCCTCCTTCCCTTCTCATACTCTCTCTCTCTCTCTCTCTCTCTCTCTCTCTCTCTCTCTCTCTCTCCCTCTCCTTGTTCCCACTCTCAAAGACCTCCTGTCCCGCCTTTCCCCTCTGCTGCCCAATTACAGGCTCTAGCCTTTATTGACCAGTAAATGGGGAGAAGGTTTACAGGAGATCACCTGAGTACATGATCAACTGCTCGTCCAGGGAACCACCCCTCTCGAGGAAACAGAATTAACATCAAAGTTCAAACAACATCAGGACAACCCTCGACACTAGCTGCTGGCAGTCCTGCCCTCACTGCACATAATTAGCCGGGGGCAGGGGTTGTTGTGCTAGCATATACGGGAGGTTGAAGGTTGACCGGGGTTAGGACTGTCGTGAGTCAACATTCTTAGGCCCTCATTCATGCTGGGATGAAACTTTTTGGTGCTGTGGGTACCTGTGTGTTACCAATGCTCCTGAATATAACATTATCCAGGCTTCTGTGATGAGCATCTGTAAGTCATTGATTGGCCAACCTGGATTTGAATCCATTTCTTTAATCTGACAACACCCTATTTGGAGTAAATTGAAATCTCTCCCCCAAGAAAAGTCATATAACAACAATGCCGTTGACTGATTTGCTTCCTATTATTTAACATGCACACACACACACAAAAATTGTGCCTGCCTAGTGGTTAGTGATCCACCGTCACTTTGACTCTTCCTCCTCCTCTTAGGCTCTAACCACTGGGATTTTCTTTCTCCTTCTGTACGTTCCATACCCACCGTCTTTCTCAGACAGTAGCCTTTGCACATGCTATTTTCTTCCTCCCTGAAATGTTGCTTTCTCACTTGTCAAGTACATTTTTCTGTTGTATTCAGTTGCCAGAAAGCATTCCTGACTTCTCAGATTGCGTCTTCTCTCTACACCCTCCTTCTGCCAAGTACTTTCACTACTTAGAGGCCTATCGCATCACAATCTGCGATACATGTTGATTCATGGGATTTTTCTTATGGATGCCTACCTTCTCTATTGGACTGAGAAGGAAGTCACGAGTTTCTTTTACGCACCTTATTCCCCAAGGGAGTTTGACATTATCTATAATAGGCACTTGGTAAATATAAAGTGGGCTCAGGAGATTACTCAGTCAAGGAAGTGCTTGCCTTCAAAATTCAATGACCTGCGGTTTTTTTTTAATTAGATATTTTCTTTATTTACATTTCAACTGATATCTCCTTCCCAGTGTCCCCTCCGAAAGAAAAAGAAAAAAACCCTGTTCCCTCCCTGCTCCCCCTGCTCACCAACCCACCCTCTCCCACTTCCTGGCCCTGGCATTCCCCTACGCTGGGGCATAGAGCCTTCACAGGGCCAAAGGCCTCTCCTTCTACTGATGACCGACTAGACCATCCTCTGATACATATGCTGCTGGAGCCATTAATCCCACTATGTGTACTCTTTGGTTGGTGGTTTAATCCCTGGGAGCTCTGAGGGTACTAGTTAGTTCATATTGTTATTCATCTTAAGGGGCTACAAACCCTTCAGCTCCTTGGCTGCTTTCTCTTGTTCCTTCATTGGGGACCCTGTGCTCAGTCCAATGATGGTTGTGAGCCTCTACTTCTGCATTAGTCGGGCACTGTCAGAGCCTCTCAGGAGACAGCTATATTAAGATCCTGTCAGGCAGTTCTTGCTGGCATCCACAATAGTGTCTGGGTTTGGTGATTGAATATGGGAAGGATTCCCAGGTGGAACAGTCTCTGGATTGTCCTTCCTCCAGTCTCTGCTCCATAGTTTGTCTCTGCAATTCCTTACATGGGTATTTTGTTCCCCCTTCTAAGAAGGATCAAAGTATCCACACTTTGGTCTTCCTTCTTCTTGAGTTTCATGTGGTTTGTGGATTGTATCTTGGATATTCCAATCTTCTGGGCTAATATCCACTTATCAGTGAGTACATACCATGTGAGTTCTTTTGTGATTGGGTTACTTCACTCAGGATGATATCCTCCAGATCCATCCATTTGACTAAGAATTTCATAAATTCATTGTTTGTAATAGCTCTGTAGTACTCCATTGTGTAAATGTACCACATTTTCTGTATCCATTCCTCTATTGAGGGACATTGGGTTGTTTCCAGTTTCTGGCTATTATAAATAAGGCTGTTATGAACATAGTGGAGCATGTGTCCTTATTACACATTGGAGCATCTTCTGGGTATATGCCTAGGAGTGGTATTGCTGGGTCCTCAGGTAGTACTATGTCCAATTTTCTGAGGAACTGCCAAACTGATTTCCAGAGTGGTTGTACCAGCTTGCAATCCCACCAGCAATGGAGGAGTGTTCTTCTTTCTCCACAACCTCACCAGCATCTGTTGTCACCTGAGTTTTTTATCTTAGCCATTCTGACTGGTGTGGTGGAATCCCAGGGTTATTTTGAGACTAATAGAAAATAAAATGGGGAAAAGTCTCAAGCACATGGGCACAGGGGAAATTTTCCTGAACAGAACACCAATAACTAATGCTCTAAGATCAAGAATTGACAAATGGGACCTCATAAAATTACAAAGCTTCTGTAAGGCAAAGGACACTGTGAATAGGACAAAATGGCAACCAACAGATTGGGAAACGATCTTTACCAATCCTACATCTGATAGAGGGCTAATATCCAATATATACAAAGTACTCAAGAAGTTAGACTCCAGAGAACCAAATAACCATATTAAAAATGGGGTACAGAGCTAAACAAAGAATTCTCAACTGAGGAATACCGAATGGCTGAGAAGCACCTAAAGAAATGTTGAACATCCTTAGTCATCAGGGAAATGCAAAGGGCCTGCGTTTTAACAGCCCCTTGTGATAGCATGTCTTACTTAGTGTTTAGGGTTTCTATCACTGTAATAAAACACCATGACCAAACTCAGTCAGGTGGGGAGCAGTATTTTATCTTATACTTCTAGATAACAACAGATCATCACTGAGGGAAGTCAGGGGACGAACTCAAATAGGGCAGAAACCTGGAGGCAGGAACTGAAACAGACTATGGAAGAATGTTGTTTACCGGCTTGTTCCTCATGGCTTGCTCAACCTGTGTTCTTACAGAACCCAGATCCACCTGCCCAGGCTAACATTGCTGCCAATGAGCTGCCCCATCCCATCAATCATTAATGAAGATGTACTGCAGACACATCCTAGGGAAGTGTTTTCCCAAACAAGAGTCCCTCCTCCTAAGTGACTCTGGCTTGTGTCAAACTCATGTGAAACTAGTTAGCACATGGTACACACTTGTAATTCCAGTACTGGAGTGGGGGCCAGGAGACAGAGTAGGCAGATCCCTGGAGACTGCTAACCATCCAGCTTAACCTATTTGGCAATTTCCAGGCCAGTGAGAAACAATGTCTAGAAACGAAAGCCTGACAACATGGGAGGAATGCCAACTACAGTTGTCCTCTGGCCTCCAGTCACATTCACTCACAACCAAACACACACAAATATGCACACACACACACACACACACACACACGAGCATGTGTATAGACACACTAAATGATTACATGCTGAATGAATGAATAAATGAATGAATGAATGAATGAATGGAGTTCAACTGCATGAATGAATGTATAGACCGAATATGAGACTACTGATCTCTACCTTGAACTCTTGCCCATGTTACATACAACAAAATACTGGCCCCATTATTTTTCCCAGGAAACAAAAAGCAGGGGGGTGGAAATTGCCAGTCTAGAATCTCAGGCTCCTCACCTCCCTTATAGACGCTCCTAGCAGAAGTATGCCACAGGCACTCACAGTGACCGAGTGACTCGCCCTGGCCTGCCACTCTGGCAGACTTGTTTGCAGACAAAAAGCCCAGCCTCGGCTCCTGCTTGGGAACCATGGTGAAAACTCTAAACAGAACTGGCTGAACAGCCTCAGGCTGGAGCTGAGAGCGCGTCCTCCTGGAGGCCTGCAGGGCACTGACTGGTCACTCTGAGCAGTGGGGGTAAGTCCGCTCATCTTCCTTGAGATTCAGGCTTAGCTCCTGGGCTCATTCATCTGGCCCACTCACCCTGCTTCTTAGCAGCCATACTGCTGGCCTCTCAACCTTAAATGGAGATCCATTTTCTTCCTTCCCATCTCCTGGAGTGCCTCTAGATCACTAGCCCCCTGGCTTCCTTCCCATTCCCACATATCTTGCCTCTGCCTCTGAATGAGGAGTAGTCATTTTCTCCCTGGTAAACTGAACCCAGTGTGCAAGGAACCAGGGAGCCACTCACAGCTTGTTTCCCAGAAGTAGAGGTAACGGATCCATCAACTCGTTGGGTGGCTGCTCACAGCCTCTCTCTCCTCTCAGTGTGATTGTATTTTGCTTTTCATTGCATCCATGCTTGACTTGACATACCTAAAAGTAAATATCCAGGCAAAGTTCATAAATGGGGGAAAAGGAAAAGATCCACTGAAAGAAAGAGGGCTGGATTTCTGAAGCGGGGCGGGGGTTGCAATTACTGCTACAGATGTATCTAGAGTAAGACCAAGTCAGAAAGTAAACAAAACAACGGGCATCTAACTGGCTCTTTCTTTCTTTTCTTTTTCTTTCTTTTCTTTTTCTTTTCTTTTCTTTTCTTTTCTTTTCTTTTCAGCTATAATTTAATGGACACTTTCATGGCTCTGTGTTTGTGTTTTTTGTTTGTTTGTTTGTTTATAGGTTTAAATGAAAACATATAATACGGGCCAAAGGCAAAAAAAAAAAAAAATCTGATAAGAGATACTTGAAGTTATTAGGTACTAGCCAACATAATTATAGAGTACCTTTCCAGTTTTCAGGGGAAAAATGATACAATTCTAGCAGCGAGCCTCGCTGAGTTTATTCCATTAAATCTGAAGAGCCCTTGAAAGCATTAGGGGACGGTAGCGTCTCTGATAGTGTGGCCCTGAGAGGACAGTAAGAAGTGTTAAGTCTGAGGGAGAAACCCAGAGTCTGAGTGGAGCAAATGCTGGCTGGGACTACATATTTTTACGTAAGTATGTGGTAACACTCTCAAGCCACTAACTCCAGATGAAATCATGTTTGCCTCAAGAACAAATCCCTTCATGCAGAGTTTTCTTGACATAAAGTAGTTGCAGTGACATAATAATTAATCTGGCATTTAAAACAATCACTATTACAATGTGGGCCAGCCTAGTTCACTGGAATAACAAGTCTTTAAAAAAATAAACTCAGAGAATAATGCATATAATTCTAGAGTCTGTTCTATGGTTGAAATACATGGTAAGATCATTCCTGGGGGAACCTCCACCTAAAAGATGTCTTTCCTCCTGGACCAAACAGACAAGCATGAGTTGTGGTCGCTTTTCTAATGTCATTTAGTGCATTTGAGTCATCCAGGAGAGGACTATCTGATTGTCACTAAAAATTGTAGTTCTCTAACCCATATCCCCAAGTCAAAAATAGTCCTTTTCAGAAGTAATTATTAATTGGATAATGTTTTTCCCAAATGCACAGGAATACAGACAAGTTAGATGTAAAATAAGTTCACATAACACTATTGGGTTGTTTAAAATCTGTAAATAAAATTGAAGTGTATGTTTTGTCTTATATCTAGATTTTCTTCTAATTAAGAGTGTATACTGGGGTACTGGGGAGATGCTTGTGACTGGAGCATGAAGTCCTGAGTATGAACCCCATTAAAAATATCTGTCCCTGGTGGAACACCTGTAATCCCAGTGCTGGCCGTGTGGACAGAGACAGAATGGGCCCAAGGGGTTGCTGGCTAGCCATTCTAGCTGATTGGTGAGCTCTAGTTTCAGTTAGAGATCCTCTATCAAAAATAAAGTAGAGAAGTAAAATCGACCTCCAGTCTCCATGCATAGACAGACACACACACACACACACACACACCGATGCACACCCATACAAACATGTATACACGTGCACATGCATACACACAATAATATATCCTCGAGATTTTTCTATGAAATAACTACTTCCCAGTTGCTATAGATGTACTTAGTATTCCATTCTATACATTACCATGGTTTCTTTCACTTTTTGCCTATTGTATACAATGCATTCACATACATAAATATGTGTACATGTTTCCATTATGTATGTGTATATTAGTATTTAGTATAGTATATATATGTTAGTGTATATAAATATACACTATATATGTGTGCACACACACTTATACGTATACACATACATATACATACATACACACATGTGTATATGTCAGTATGTCCTTAGAAACCACAACCAGGTCAAAATAACTCTGCATCTACGCAGCCTCATCTGTAAAATGGGAATTGTATATTGCTTTCTCCCAAGAATTAACTCGGCTAAGCTGTATTTTTCAACTCAGCCGCGAATGCTGTCACAGATTTCAAAGCTGGCAAGATAAAAGCATAGAAAGGGCTCGGCTTCCCCTGTCAGGTTTTCCATAGAAAACAAACCCATGGAGCTGGCCTGCGCAGGCTTTGACTACGTGTCTAGACTTGGATGGGACCATGTATGTGATATGTAGCCTCTGTATTTCAGCATTCTCACACATGAAGTAGGAAGTATAATGTGGCCTCCTTATGGAACTGTTGTAATGAAACCATCTACTGTCTGGCGTCGTGCCTGTGGTATAAAGGGCAGGGACATTAATATGAACATTCGACAGAATGGGAGTATTGGCAGCGGTTACCATTACCATTACTATACAAGTCGAAGAGATGGTCACAGAGCCACAGGGAGAGACTCGATCGCTGCACACTGACATTCAAGTAGAGTAGCTAGACACAGGAGAAAGAGAAATAATTAACTACCTCCCTGCTGCATGATAGAAGGATGACAGAGCAAAAAGTGGTCCAGAGGCCATTGAATACAAAAGTTTCATTGTGTTGATAAGAAATCAAAACCTAGAGCAACAGAATCTGGCCCAGCATGCCCTTTTGACTACAGGTATACTCCTCCAACAAGGGCTGAAGGGATCCTTTGAGTGTCTGAAATACTCTCATATACATTTAATTCCCTCTCCCCAAGTGCCCTTCAGAAATTGGCAGCCCATTTGAGAAATAACAGTAGCTTTGTGTGAAGAAACATGGCTGAAGTGCTGAGGCGTAGATGGAAATTGTTTATTCATCAACTTAGCTCCTGGATACCTAACGCTCAGTTACTCTCTGCCTAGCATACCGTGGAGTTTTATGTCCAGACTTCAGTGCTATAAGCAAGAGCTCTACTCTCGGTTCTCAATGAACTTATGATTGTTGACCAGGGAGACACTTAGGAAATGAAATTGACATGCTTTGTGGATGAACTCCACATGGAAGGTAACCCAAAAGATGGTGTGAAGGTCAGCCCACTGGAAGACAGCAGTGCTACATCCCCTGAGATGAGGAACATGGTGGTCTGGGTGGGTGGGAAGAGTAGGCCTCAACAATTTCCATTTTGTTTATCTTGGTCTGTTCATCTCCTTGGGATGATGATATTGCTTGCTAAACAGCTGGATCTGGAGCTTGGAGCAGAGATCTAATCAGTGCACACACCTCAGGGTCATATAGATAGCCTGAATCATAGGTAGAGTTGCCAAAGGGAGAAGTTTAAAAAGAAATGAGTGATGACTCTAGACTTCAAGACTAGCCTCCAAGGAACAAGCAGGCAAGATAAAGAAAGAGCCAAGGAAGACGGAAGCCAAAAGTCATGACAGTCCTAAAGCCAAAAGAACAGCACATGGATCTCCAGATGAGAACTGACAACAATTCTTAATACCACCCAGATGCCACGCAGAGTGAAGGAACTTTGGACCGAGGGGTTCGGCGGTTAGTTCCTGCCAGCCTTCTAGGCACCTGTGTGGTCGTGTCTACTGGAGCATAACCAGGTCCAGAGCCTAGCACGGGATGGAGTGAAGAAGTTTGGGGGAAGAGTCTAGAGCTTCACAATAACTAGCAGAGAAGGAATGTGATATGTTCAGCCCTTAGTCAAAGAAGCTGAAGTGTATTTATATGCAGTGGCATGAATGCAGTGAAGATATGGAATCACTGACAGCCAGCCATAGTTCAGGGCTTTTGCTTGAACTCTCTGTGTATGAGTCGAGTAAATGTCAGGTGTTGCATTCAACATAGACTAGTGAAAAATATCAACTGGGCCCAGTATCTGTCACACATAGATCACATTATCTAACTGTTTGAACCTTTAGTTTCCTTATCTTGTCTTTCAGCATTATGATATCAGTGAGACGTGGTCTATGGGAAGTTAGGCTCATCCCACAAGCCAGAGTCAGCTCCCTGTACATGGCAGCAGGAGTTATTTTACCCTGTACAGATGAGAAATTTGTGTTAGCCATCTTTTCCTATCTCTCGTTATCACTGCTGATAGGGTTGCTATATCCACTAAGCCTCGCATAGCTATGTAGGCTTCCGGCGTCAAAGCTTGACTCTGGGGACATGTGTTTCTTTCATCACTGGCGTATTTTTGTTCCTTCAACATCATTTCTGTCACATAACTCTGTTGTGGGAAATATTAAGAGACAAACCGGCAAGTTCCCCACTTGTGCCGCCAACTCTCTGCCCTGGCAGCCTGGCTGGCCATGCACTGGCGGGCAATGGCCAACCTGTTTTATCTCCTGGAGACTCTGACTTAGAACTCCATGCTCTCTCCACCTAGCTCACTAGGTTCTCACAGGCAAGTCGTTACCATGCCAGCCCCATGCTTCAAATCCCCCACAGCCTTTGTGGTGCACCTCTGGCAAAAAAAAAAAACCCACGCTTTGCTGCCCATACCTTTCTCTCTTGGGCCCAGATGAGCTGCAGAGTGAAGGAAAAAACAACACAAACTTAGTTCAGAAACAATGGTAACTCAATCTCTGGGACCAACAACAAAAACCTAATATTGTAAGCCTTATAAAAATCCTCTGCCACGACACCAGGAAACTCTAGTTCCAAAGGGAACTAACTCTCTCCTGCTACCTCTCTTCCTCCCTCCAACCTGGAAGTCCCACCTACCCACCCAGTGATTGGCTCCTTTATTCATTAGGTGACTGGTTCACAAGAACAGCACCAGGCCCATCCACAACATAACTCCATTGTATCTTTAATCACCTGCCAATCAGGATCATCATTCTCAGTCTAAAAAGGAGACTCCTCTCTGTCCACCCATACCATTTAGCATTGCTCTGGCTCTATCGGGGTGGACATGTCTACAGGTCACTCTCTTCTACTTTTGATGAGACATCTTTCCCATTGCTATTGCATGTCCATTTTCTGGTTGCCCTTTGATGTTCTCTTCTAATTTTGATCTTATTCTTTTTCTTTCTTTCTTTCTTTCTTTCTTTCTTTCTTTCTTTCTTTCTTTTTAAGAGTGATTCTGATGATCTTCAGTAACCTTAAGATATACCTTTCCCACAGAAACCCAACTTAAGACCTGGGAAAATCCTACTACCTGGTGAATTTGGGCTTATTGGTATAAAACTGGGACCAGAAGGAAAAAAAATCAGACAGTAGTTTACCCTGATTGAGAACTTTCTCGAATACCCTGGTAAGTTCATGTCTTTTACTGTCTTGTGACCCGCTTCAAATGATAGTCCCCCACTGCCTCAGATTCAGGGCTTTTTAACTCAAGGTTCACAGCTCCCTTTTGCAACTATCTTTTCTCTGACCACAAGCTCTTTGTTTCCAGGCCTCTGTGTTCAAAGTTCTCCCTCCATCTTGATTTCTGAAACTCCTGCCCAGTTCCACTCACTCTGATGCCAGCCACCTACTCCCTGTTATTGAACTGTGTGTCCGTTGCCTTTCATTCCCCTGATTTCTAAGCCTGGACCTTAGCTCTTCTGTGTCCTCTTGTAGAATTCAATGGCTGTTTTTCTCAGAACCTTTCTTCGATCTTATCAATACCCAGCCCAAAAAAAAAAAAAAATCCAATTCACCATTATTCAAACAATTAACATCCAGCTACCCCAATCCTCCTGTGCCACATTGACAGTTTTCTCCTGCTCTTTAAGAAAATATCATCTCAGTTTGCCATTTCCCCTGGAGTCACCCTGAAGTTGCTCCTGTGCTCCCCCCCCACTCATAGTTTTACCACCTATAATCACCTGCTTCAAAACTCACTAGAGTTGCCCATCCTTCAAATAATCAGTCCCCCATCTAGTAATGATCTCCACTCTCAAAAGCAGGAAGCTCTCAGCTATTAATCACCCAAAGACATGAGTCAGGTAACACCTTGTGTTTGCCTCTTTTTCCTTTCTTAGAATTTTATACCTGAGACACCTCTTAAAGGTAACATTATCCAAATGAATAGCATCTTCTTTGACTGGGTTGCTCAAGTATTCCTTGTCAGGGGGCTTCTGCTGTATCATGCGTGATTCAGACTCCACCAGGAGTGGTGTGCCAAATGGACTGCATCCACAGTGAGAATGTCAGGAAAGAAAGCACCAGAGGCAGAAACAGACTTACAGAGATTGGGCGATGGGAATGTTTGAGGTTGGCCGGAAATGCTTTTAGGAGTAGTTCTAAGAAAATGCTAACAAGGAAGATGCTAATTCTTAGTTCACACAACCCAGGGACTGAAGGGCCACTTATGGTGCCTATTTTGGAATGCATTCGCAGTCAGCACAGTACTGAGCAATGGTATCTCAGAAGAGTACTAGTGGTGGGTCTACAGAGAGCCCCTGAGGGTCTCCTCACTGTATTAGACATTAGCCGTTAGCCTTTGGCTACTGGGTCCTTCAGGATCCCTGGGAAGATCTGGAATAGTAGGAGAGGAGTAGAGAGTCTAGGAGAAAGGAATTAGGCAGTGGCTGTCTAACACTGCTACAGAAAAGCTTTGATGGCTGACCCAGACCAGCTGGTGCCCACTAGCTGAAGAGCAGGAGTGGACATTGAACAGTTTGGCTTTTCCTGCAGACTGGCACAGAAGGAATCTCCCACAAAAAACAGCTGTTCTGAGCACTGGCTCTCTGAGAACTGGACAGTTTTCAAGAATAATAACAGCATAGCAGAGTTATGGAGAAATCAATTTTTAATGAAATATAATTGCAATAAAGGTTTGAACTCTTTGAGATAGTAGGAAATGATGCTGACATGTGGCTCCTTTGGACCTTAAAAGTCTGTGACCACTGAGTCTGATATCATTTTATAGGTGAAGAAACCCGAGTCCAGGGAAACATAATTCTGGTCTGCATTGTATATGTGTGTGGGGTGTGTGGGTGTGCACATGTTCATATATGTGCATGCAAGTGTACATGTATGTGCACATAAGGAGGTCAAAGCTCAACCTCAGATGTCTCCTTCAGTTGTTTTTTGCCCTGTTCTTATTTTTCATGGAGCTTTCAGCTTTCAGTCAGTGAGCCCCATGAACCCTCCTGTTTCCCCATCCCTGCCACAAGGATTACAAGGATGTTTCAGCCCACTCTTCCCCCTGCTCTTGTCTGTAGGCTCTGAGACTCAAACTTGGGGCTTCATTATTATACATGTCAAGCATTTCATCAACTGAGCCATCTCCCCAACCCCTGATCTGCTTTATTTTTGCTGTTGTGTTCATACTGTGAACTAGGTTTTCTGTGGGCATCGTTGCTGTCCCTGTGTGTCATTTGCTTTTCCACTCCCTATCATGACTAGAATCATTCGCTGCACACAATGGTATTTTTGTAACCATCTGACTGTGAATGGTCAGACCCAACCAACCTGCTCACATCTTGTCCACAGCTAACATTCAGGACCCCAAGGGCTGAAGAGATGCCTCAGCAGTTAAGAGCAATGGCTATTCTTTTAGAGGACTGGAATTTGGCTCCTAGCACCCACATGGGGACCCACAACTGTCTGTAACCTCAGTGTCAGGAGTTCAGACTCCCTCTTCTGGTCTGCAAGCATACTGCGTGCATGTCGTGCAAAAGTGTGCGTGCAGATGAACATAAACACAGAATAAAAATAAATCTGTGTTCTTACTATTTAAGCTCAGAATCCTAAAGGGGGAAAAATAAACCCGAGTTCATCTCCTACGTTTGCCTCCTGATTCAGATGCTTGGAACTGACTACTGTTTCTTCCATCTCTGTCCAAATGCTAAGAGAGGTGCTAATTAAGTCCTCTGGACAGGCAAAAGAAAAAAAAAAGAAAATCAAATAGCCTAATTAATCCATGAATGATAGTCCCTGAAAAGAAAAGTGCTCATATTCCCTATAGAAAGCCAGACGGAGCCTAACGGACTCTCAGGATTGGTCTTGGCTCCTCAAGTGTGCGGTTTGGAGGGCACCTGCTGTTTTTTTGGTGATTATGGGGCACCGCTTGGCTTCCACTAGGGTGGAGCACACCAGAGCTCTCTTCCAAGTCTGAGCTGTCTGTTTGCTTATAAAGTGGAAAAAGGAGGGCAGAGAGTAACCTCTTTGTATACGGTGAGCTCAATATTAATAGCAAACATTTATTGAGCACTTACTATGTGCCAGGAACCATACTAAGCATTTTATTTGCAAGAGATCATTAAATCCTGTGCCATTATTTTTCCCACTTCATGTTTGGGAAACCGAGGCTTCGGTGGAGTACTTAGCCTGTTCTAGATGATATCATAAGTGGCTAAATATGTTATCCAGGACATTTTAGCTTGTGGTAAATCTGTAGTGCACAGGTTTAACTCTGTGTTTTTGTGCTGTGTGGACCAGAGTGGCTTTCTCTTCCATCCTCAACCTCTGGAGTTGAAGCACAGCCCCTGCATTGAGCGCATTAAAGGGACTGGGATTGTGGCTATACAAAATTAGATTCTAATGGATCTAATTTCAAAGATGATGGGCAGGTCAGAGGTAGGGTTATGGCTGAACCGTGAGGTGGACCAGAGCCAGAAGATATGGAAGGTACTCTGTGGCCTCTCCCAGACTTCCCGAAAGCACAGACGATTTTCAGCCTAGCAGAGAGTGTGCACCTCTCTCCAGTGAGAATCCAGACGACCATATTTAATAGCTACCAATATACTGAATGGAAAGCAAGTTTAAAAGTGTGAACTCAGTATGTGGGAAGTTGATGGGCCGAGTCAGGAAGCTATGAGGAACTATGCATGCAGGGAGAAAGTGTGCTGTCCCATGGATTAACAAATCCAGGTCTGGCTTGTTGTGATAGTCTAGTGTGTGTGATGTGTGTGTGTGTGTGTGTGTGTGTGTGTGTGCGCGCGCGCGCGCGCGCATGCCCACGCTCGCGTGTGCTGCTAAGCTGTGTGTGTGGGACTAGAACATTGCAAATTAGAAGAGCTTTGTGGAGGCGTTCTTAACCGGATGAGTTCCATGTAGATGTTGAATCGGTAGGAAACCCTAAATTCACCTCTTCTGCTCTAAGTCTGGGCTAGTAATCAGTCAGACCTGCTAATCAATAGGACAAGTCTACAAATGGCAGGGAGAACTGTGGGTGTGCTGACCATGGGCTAGTCCTGTGGTTAGTGAACTCTAGCATATCCTGACTCTGATTTAGTCTATCTGGAGTGTGGGCCTTTTTAAATAGGTTCCCAGGTGTGTTGTTTGTCTGTGGACCACACACAGCCACAGAACTACATAACTATCTCTTTTGACTCTAACACCGTTTCTGTGAGTTTCCACATTGGGCAGGCTATGAGTCTTCTGTGTGACTTGCTTGGTGGCAGTGTCAACGAGTTCAGCGTGACTCTAGTATCCCCTCCATTGCACTCCCCCCAGAGCATGTGAGCATTCAGACAGTGAGACTCCGTATGGGATCTTCCAGAAATGAATCTTGGCACCAGACACAATAGGAGCCCAAGTATGTGAGTTCACAAGGACCTATTTCCTCAACCTGCTGTCTACCCAGGTCTCTGAGGCTCAGGCTTGCTGGGATTAAAGTCTGGGTTCAAATTCATTCTCACTAATTTGCCCAAGATTCTACCTGTTCCCTAACCTAAGGGCTGAGCCAAATCTTTACCTCAAACAAACAAACAAAAATGTGTTTACCTTTTCCTGGAATATCCGTCAGTCAAAAGAATATGCACTCAATTGTCCCCTTTAATTGAACTAATGAATTAAAATACCTCCTGGAATGTTCTAGAATATCAGCCCCCTCTTAGTACTGAATGGTTAGTCCTCACGAGACCACTCTCACTCTTGTGGGGCCAACCTTCTGCTCAGTTGCCCCAGCCTTTGCCTCCTACTGTTCGCTTCCCCTGGTCTCAGTGAGACCTCCCCACATGCCTAAAGCTTGGTGATGGTTTCTTTCTAGATCTCACGTTCTAGTTGGGATGAGAGGTTCAAAGGAGCAGTCTCTTGTCAGGTGGCCTCACTTCTCCACACCCTCCCTCTCTTGGTCCTTAAATCCTCAGCATCTGAAGGATCCAGTGCTGTCACCATGTTTTCCGTATAGCCTTTTGGAATCATCCCATACTGAGACCCCCATCTAACTTCACCCCGAGACCCTATCCTATGACGTATTGTCTGTGTCTGTCTCCTTGTGTTTATTTCTGACCAGGTAGTTTGGTTAGGTTTAGTCTCCTTGACCTCTTTTGGGTCTCTTTGACCACACAGAGTGAGTTCATGTACATGGCTTATCGTATCTCCAGCAGCGTGCCCTACTGAACAAAGAGCTACCAGATACCAACTGACTGGAATTATGTCCAGTCTGACAGGGCAGAGAGCAAAGAGATTGAAAAACAACAGAGCAGCAAGGAGGCTGAGGAGACAAGAGGTGACGCTGGAAGTCTCACGGAAGCAAGTGAGGTACAGGGACAATGAGAAGTTATCCAGTCACTTCTCATGTGCCGAATACCAGCTAAGCCACGTGCTCATTTTATTTTAAGGTAGGCTGATAAACTAAGTGACCCTGCGATAGTCTCCATTTGACAAAGATTTACATAGGAAGGTACACAGAGGTTCATACCATTTGCCTATCAGTGGTGAGGTCAGACTTTGAATCCATAGTGTGTGTGTGTGTGTGTGTGTGTGTGTGTGTGTGTGTGT
>JADRCD010247083.1:0-25690 GCA_019843815.1 Montemys delectorum | reverse complement strand
CCGAAAAACCCCCTATTCCCTCTCCCCTCCCCCTGCCCACCAACCCACCCTCTCCCACTTCCTGGCCCTGGCATTTCCCTACACTGGGGCATAGAACCTTCACAGGACCAAGAGCCTCTCCTCCCATTGATGACCAACTAGGTCATCCTCTACTACATATGCAGCTGGAGCCATGAGTCCCACCACGTGTACTCTTTGGTTGGTGATTGAGTCCCTGGGAGCTCTGAGGGTACTGGTTAGTTCAAATTTTTGTTCCTCCTATGGAGCTGCAAACACCTTCAGCTCCTTGGGTCCTTTCTCTAGCTCCTTCATTGAGGACTCTGAGCTCAGACCAACGAATGACTGTGAGCATCCACTTTTATATTTGTCAGGCACAGTCAGAGCCTCTTAGAAGACAGCTATATCAGGCTCCTGTCAGCCAGTGCTTGCTGGCATCCACAATAGTGTCTGGGTTTAGTGATTGTATATGGGATGGATCCCCAGGTGGGGCAGTCTCTAGATTATTATTCCTTCAGTCTCTGCTCTACATTTTGTCTCTGTACCTCCTTCCATGGGTATTTTATTCCCCCTTCTAAGAAGGATCGAAGTAACCACACTTTGGTCTTCCTTCTTCTTGAGTTTCATGTGGTTTGTGGATTGTACCTTGGGTATTCCAAGCCTCTGAGCTAATATCCACTTATCAGTGAGTGCATACCATGTGTGTTCTTTTGTGATTAGGTTATGTCACTCAGGATGATATCCTCCAAATCCATCCATTTGACTAAGAATTTCATAAATCCATTGTTTGTAATAGCTATGTAGTCCTCCATTGTGCAAATGTACCACATTTTCTGTATCCATTCCTCTGTTGAGGGACATTGGGTTGTTTCCAGTTTCTGGCTATTATAAATAAGGCTGCTATGAACATGGTGGAGCATGTGTCCTTATTACATGATGGAGCATCTTCTGGGTATATGCCCAGGAGTGGTATTGCTGGGTCTTCAGGTAGTACTATGTCCAATTTTCTGAGGAACCACCAAACTAATTTCCAGAGTGGCTGTACCAGCTTGCAATCCCACCAGCAATGGAGGAGTGTTCCTCTTTCTCCACAACCTCACCAGCATCTGTTGTCACCTGAGTTTTTGATCTTAGCCATTCTGACTGGTGTGAGGTGGCATCTTAGAGTTGTTTTGATTTGCATTTCCCTGATGACTAAAGATGTTGAACATTTCTTTAGGTGCTTCTCATCCATTCGGTATTCTTCAGTTGAGAATTCTTTGTTTAGCTCTGTACCCCATTTTTAATAGGGTTATTTGGTTCTCTGGAGTCTAACTTCTTGAGTTCTTTGTATATATATTGGATATTAACCCTCTATTGGATGTAGGATTGGTAAATATTTTTTCCCAATCTGTTTGTTGCCATTTTGTCCTATTGACAGTGTCCTTTGCCTTACAGAAGCTTTGCAATTTTATAAGGTCCCATTTGTCAGTTCTTAATCTTAGAATATAAGCTATTGGTGTTCTGTTTAGGAAAATTTCTCCTGTGCCCATGTGCTCGAGGCTTTTCCCCACTTTCTTTTCTATTAGTTTCAGTGTATCTGGTTTTATGTGGAGGTCTTTGATCCACTTGGACTTGAGCTTTGTACAAGGAGATACAAATGGATCGATTACATTCTTCTACTTGCTGACAGTTGAGCCAGCACCATTTGTTGAAAATGCTGTCATATTTCCACTGGATGGTTTTAGCTCCTTTGTCAAAGATCAAGTGACCATGGGTGTGTGGGTTCATTTCTGGGTCTTCAATTCTATCACCATTTTCAACCCTCTGGTTCACTGATCTCTATTTAAGTTTAAGGAAGACCCACCCAGCTGGCTGTTACAGTTGTTTTGTTTGTTTGTGACAGGATATCTTGGGCCCAATCTGACCTCAAACACACTCTGTAGTTAAGGATGACTGTGAACTCTTGATGCTCCTTCCAACTCCTGAGGGCTGAGATTACCAAGTACCCTACCACAACTGCTTTTATGCAATAGTGGGGACTGACCCAAGTGCTTTGTGCCTGCCAGAAGAGCAGTCTACCTACTGAGTCCCCTTCCAGATCCACATCTGCCATTTGAGAAGGAACTGACAAGGTGAGAGAAAAGGGACCATCTTCAACAAGACCACCTGGGCCCTGAACTTGAAGTCTCCAGAGTCCATGTTGAACGCTGATGAGGATGCTGGGTTGAACAGTCATCTGGAGATAGTTGAGGTACATGTGTGTCCAAATATGGATATCCAAGAATCTGATTCTCTGCAATGTCAGAGAGCCGAGTCAGCAGACACTCATAGAAACGAGACATTCTTAGGCTAGTATTTACTATCCAGCATCCATAACTCCTGCTATTATAAGGGAAAGACTGTATTCCTTGGGACCTAAGACCTAGCACAAATCCCCAAACGGCTGTTCATTATGTGGACAATACTAATTACTTTGAGTGCACACATGGGGCATATATGTACTTGTACCTATGTGAACCTTGGTTCATTCTTCAAGAGCTGCTCACTTTTGTCCTTTTCTTTTCTTGAGACCACAGTTTTTTCACGTTTACCTGTGACTCACCAGTTACATGAGGCTAACTGCCACCCTACAGCTAGGCTCTGCCCTCAACTCCTTTTATCCCCTGCTTTAAGCCACCTAGATTATAGGTGTATAGGTGCATATTCCAGAAGGTTTCATCACAGAATGATGATCTCCAACCACCACATAAAGTAGTCCCACGTATGTGCATGTACATACACACACATACATACACATACACACACACACACACCACACATACACACACACCACACACACACATACACATACCACACACACACACACGCACACACACACACACACACACACACACACACACACTGTCAACCTCACTGCATCATGCAACTTTATTGTCCTTCGCAGACTTCTCTCCATTCCTGACATGAAATCTACTCACGACTCCATTCATGTATGCCAATTCTACAATGGAGGTTCCACAGCAGCATTTATTTGTGTAAATATAACAAGGCACCTTGATTTATTAACTGATGCATGCCCAGAGCCTAAAAAAAAAGTACCTGGCTCAAAGTGAAAGCTTTCCAAATATTTATTGAATAAATGAATGGAAATCTTCAGCTTTCACTGGATAAAGAAGCCTGGAAGTTTTGAAATCACAATTTGTACTTTAGTGCCTCATTGCAAATTCAGAATCTTATTTTCCTACCTAGAGAGAATCCCTAGAGGTAGTGTGAGTGAGTGTGTGTGTGTGTGTGTGTGTGTGTGTCTGTGTGTGTGTGTGTGTGTGTGTGAGAGAGAGAGAGAGAGAGAGAGAGAGAGACAGACAGACAGACAGACAGACAGACAGACACAGAGAGGAGGAGAGAGGGAGGGGTAGAGAGGGAGGAGGGGGAGAGGAAGAGAGAGAGAGAGAAAGAAGAAGGGAGGGAGAGGGAGAGAGAGGAAAGGATGGAAGGCAAAAGGAGAGATGTTGGGATATTGGCTGGTGGGTGGGTGGGGAGATAGGACAAAACATATTTCTGGTTACATCTGTTCTAAAAAGCACTTAGTCCATTGCCTGTGAGATTAAGAGGAACAAGTGCTGCTGTTCGCCCACGTGTCCACACCTGCCAGGCTGCTCCTAACCATTTTGCAATTTGCCCAGCAGGTTTGGAACGGGTATAGTAATGGCTGGATACTCTTACCTTGTCACAACTCAAAAGTGACATGCTATCTTTCTGTATACCAATTTTCCACCCCAGGAGTCTTTATGAGTAGTGGATTAAGTGGCGAGAAAATGGTTCTGATGTAAACGCTGAGGCTTGTTACTCAAACAGGACACAACCAAGACTTTCACTTAAGGAACATGGGGAGGGAGTGATGGATCAGATCACGAGTTACTTAAGGGCTTAATTTTCTGGCTTTATTCCTTCACGGATGTCTTGTTGAGTAAAGTTTTTAAATCTTGAGTGAACAGATAGTAAATCGTTTATGTTGGGGACAGTGAATAGTAGTTGAGATTCTGTGTCTACCATCTTTCCCAATCTCTCATTCTGCCAGTCAGATCTATAATTGTCCAGGCTGCTCCTGGGGTGATTAAGTGTGAGTCCTGTGCTGGGCCATATGGTGATGGGATCTACAAATGCAAAAGATAAAACCCATTGTACATTTATCTGCAAGACAGTGCTCTCCTCCTGGGGAAGCCAGAAGTTGAGCCTTATGAATAGAGAGGAAATTCTCCAGGCAAAATCCAAGGAGAATGAGACAGAGTTGAGATTAATGGTCCTCCTCTGTCTATCAGAGAGGGTGTGGGTGGCTATGATTACGAATGTTATGTGGTGAGAAGGTGGGGAAAGCCTAGAGGAATCCCATTATGCTGAGATATTTGGGCTGTAGCCTGTGGACAGCCTCATAGAAGAACATTAAAGTGGAGATTGACTTCAACACCTCTCTGGGGTATGTGGAGATCGAGAGCAGAAGGAGGCTGGTTTGGGGGCTGTGGCAAGATATCAAAAAGAGATGAAGTTCAAGCAACAAAAGGTGACAAGAAACTCAGAGAGCATGGGGCAAATTAGATGTAGGAAGTCTCGTATGTGCTGCTAATATGATCGAAGAAGCTGTTCCCTCAGTGCTCAGCCCTCATTCTGCGGCACAATGGGAGTGAAGCAGAACCAAGTCCCCAAAGTTGTTCATGATCTTCTGAATTGGCCTCCATCTTATCTGTGGGAAACTTGGGGAAAGAGATGTACCCCAGGCAAGTGTGAAAAGTAAGCTCGTGGAAAGAGTCCATAGTGGGCCATCATCTATGAAGCCCTGCTGTGTTGGAGACAGCACTGCCCCTCAGGCTGTGGACAAGCCATTGTATCGCATGTGTATAAGGCAGAGGTGTGACACTTCTGTCCAAGTGACACAGGTGTGTGTCTAGCGGACTATGCATTAGCTGTATGTCATGTTAATAGTAATCTGTGTCCATGCTGATAGCTCTTGATACTCTGTTCTAAAGCCATTCCAGTATGTTTGCAACCACCTAGTAAAGTAGGAAATCCAAGAGGGCAGCCAGGTAACAGTAGCCCTCAGACATTGCTATATATTCTTCAAACTCAGATTTCTATTCAAAGCCTTCAGTCTATGCAGTCTGTCTCATCTCAAAGAAATAATCTATCATGTCCAATCCCCAAACCTTTAGTTTGGCCAACCTGTCCTCCTGCAGCTAGCTGAGGTTTATATCCTAGCTGGGACATATCCTAGTAGGGATGTACACAATGGCTGTTTAAAAGCTGGCTGAAGGATGGACCATGGGACTCTTCCCAGGATCATATAAAGGCAAGGTCCCCTGTGAGATCAAAGTGGGTTTTTTTCCTCTTGATTTCCCCAGAAGAGGTAGGATCTGCTGAAAGGAGAATTGTATGCAATTTAACCTGCATAATCAGGCATCTGTGATGTTCCAAACCCTGTGTCCCAGACTGACAGTATGGAAATGAAATCAGCAGCTCCTGCTCCTAAGAGCTCTGGGTCTGGGAGGGGGTGGACACACTGACATCTGCCTAAAATAAACCAAGAGGCACGAGAGGAAGGATGATCAGAGCTCAGATGTGGTGATTGATTCTGCACATACACACCACAAGCAGACACACACACACACACACACACACAGAGAGAGAGAGAGAGAGAGAGAGAGAGAGAGAGAGAGAGAGAGAGAGAGAGGATATCTGAACAGGACTTTCAAGGCTATGTGGAGGTATAGGAAATGGTTGGAAAGGAAGCACATTTTGGGCAGAGGAAATGGGTGAGCTCTTTGTGCCAGGCTCATCAAATCCTCTTTGCTTCAATACACAATGGGTGAATTAGCAAACCATGCCTTGAGTCTAAGGGCCTCATTTTACAGATGAGAGCGCTGAGGTCCAGAGAGGGGACTCAGTTTGATCAAGGTCACAGGAGGAAAGTCAAAGAGCCAGCATCCACCGAGGGTTTCTGACAACTGGAGTTTATACATTGGCCCCCTCAGATCTCTGGGGCCACTGATAGCAAAACCTCTGTTTCCACACTTCCCATTCACCTCAGAGCAGTAAGACCTACCTGTAGTTATATTTATTACTACAACAGAAAAAAAAAAGATTCACATCTTAGGAACCATCTTTTTTGTTTGTTTGTTTGTTTGTTTGTCCCTGGTAGAACTTGTTTCCGGTGCTCCTGTGGCCACCTCCAACTTTTATGTGGAACTGAGGGTCACTTTTTGTTTGGTACTTAATGATTCTTTTAAAATAGATTTATATTTATTTATGTACACATGGCGTATGTTAGTGTGTGTGTTCACGTGCATTCATGCCCACATATGTGTGTGCCCATGGAGGCCCGAAGAGGGTACTAAATGCTACAGGTAAAGTTACAGGTCATTGCGAGCCATTTCTTGTGGGTATTTCAGGTTCATTGAGAGACCCTCACTTAAAGTATAAAGTGAAGAGCAATAAGGTGAAGACCCGTGGCGGTCTCCTCTAGCCTCCAGATATGCTGTACAGATAGGCACACGCCAAACACAAGACAAACCCTGCCAACCCACATGCACACACAAGAATTGCATTCCCTTGCAGGTAGAAGAGTGCAGGCTACTTGCTAGAGGTGTTCAAACTAGGAGCTCCCAGGTACCAGTGTCCTTAAGATTAATGGAGAAGCTTGTGATTTGCATGGCAAGCAAAAGACAAATAACAGACGAGTAATTGTGCTATCCTTGTAGCCCTTGGCAAAGCTTTCGGATTCTATGGGCTCCTGGCAACAAATGCTGCTGTTTTGCTAAGTGGCAATTAATGTTTGCAAGAGGGAGGGGGAGAATGGCAAAAGAGCAGGAAGGGTGTTATAAATCTCCCCACAATGGCTTCTGAGTCACCTACTGAACCAAAGGAAAAAACTGTATATGTTGGGTGGTAGGGGGGTGCGGTGGTACCAGACAGTTACATTTCAAACTCGCTCACTAAAGTCAAGCTTAGACTGCTTCACTCGGACAGATGAGGGCCAGGGTCTAAAGATGAAAAAGGAAATGTTTTTTTCCTCTTGAGAAACTCTTGGTTCTGTGAAAATCATGGAAACGGGTAATTTTAGTATGGTGTTGCAATGATGTCTAAGTTGAACATATATCTGATTGTCATATCTCGGGGATAACATAAGCGTTGTGACAACAGGCTCAAGGGGGTATCAAGGATGCTTTAAATATCCCACAGTGAATGTGACCACCTCTACAATCAAGAAGGCTGGGGCTCAGACATCAACAGTAGCAAAGCTGAGACACTGATAATAGAGGATTATTATGCTGCATCTGACTAAGCACTCATAACTTTATATTATCATATTTAGCTATCAGTAAAAGGCTACAACGAAATTGCTGGTTCTCCCCCTCCCACACAATTTTATGGATGGTCTCTAATATCTTGCCCAGGATCACACAGCAGAAATCCAAACCGGGCACTGCTCTCAAGCCTGAGTGCCCAACCCTTCAACTGCCAGTCCTCTCTTGTTTTTCTCTATAAATGGCGGCCATGGATACCAGTTCTGCACTCCTTAGAGTAGTTATAAACATAACGTTGAGAGAGACTACCTTTGTGCAAGCAATGGAATGAGCTGAATGCAACCAACGTGATGCGTGTGCCAAAGGAATAAACACTGGAGCTCAATTCACTTCACTCGTGAAAAACAGAGACTTTAGCATCCCCTTGGGCTCCAAACCTCCTCATGATCCCTGTTGTCTCTAAACTCAAAGGCTGGTAGACTGAGTGACCACCAGATAATGTTCACACCCATGGATTCTCTGAGTTCATTTTCTTCTAACTGCTTACATAGGTGGTTTGAATCTCAAATCTCCATTTCTCATCCCGGAATGATGATAACTTAATCAGAAGACTTGGGCAAGGTTTTGCATTTTTACATCCTAATGTCCTCATCTTCTCAGTTAGGAATGATGACACTTGCTTTTCCTCAAGAAAAAAAAAATCCCCTGTTGAAGGTTATCCTGTCCTGCAAACCCCTCTCCTTAGGTTGTATAGCGACTCCATAGAAAATTGAGAGGGGGACACTTGAGAATATCTGAAATGCCATTGGGACTACGTTCAACAATGATTATTAATGATAACTACCTAGAAGATAAAAGCAGGGGACATTGTTCTGAGAACCCACTGAAGAGAGATGAGATGAGCAATTTGTTCAAGTGCCACTCCCCTCTCTGGCTGTTCCTGCGGCAACATCATCTTGCAAATCTTTGGCTTTGCATATTCCTCTGGACTTTTGCCAAAGCAAATGACTAAAAGTAAATTCAGGGATTGGTGTTCTCCGTGTCTTTACTATCAAGGATCAAGTACCTGGGTGGCTGGGTGACATTTGGGAGATGTTGGTTTCCCCTCACTTTGGGAAACTTGACAGAGCATGGATCCAGTTTGAGAAGACCCTAGAGCCAGCTAGTTGACTGGAGTGGGGTAGCAGAACTTGGCAGTTGAAGCGGGGGAGGCTCATGAGTGCTGGTGTGACTTCCCCCAAATCTGACAAGAACTCCAGATGTCCAAGAACCGTCGGGATAAGTAGAGACTAGAAACCCTGCCCTCTTGCTTGATGGGTTCAAATGTTGTCAGAATAGGTGCTCTCCATACCCGAGGAGCCCCCCACATGCCGTTGGTGGTTTTCACATACCTACTGTTGTTAGATTCACACTGGTTTTCAGGCCTCCTTGCAACATTGAATTTTCCAAGGGCAGGTCTTCTTAGGTAAGACCTGAGTAAATGCAGGATGATTGTTTCTTGCCTGCTATCACTTCCCCAGCTTCTGTTTCCAGTTGTTTTCTCACTGTTATGGATCTGTATTGAAGCAGTTTGTCAGGACAAGTCTAAGCTGCAGTCAAAATTTTCCATGAACCATTCCAAAGAGCTTACTAGTGTTTTGTTTTGTTCTTTTCTTATCGAATATCTGAGCTCATTGCCCCAAAGTAATTGCTTCACATCAGCCAAACATGTCCTTGCACTGTGCCCAGGCTACATTTACTCTGGAAGCTCACACCTGGCCACGCCTTTGGTAACTTTCTCTAAGACAGAGCCTAAGTAGTATTTCCTTTGGGTGAGTTTCTCTAAACTCCCCTACTTACCTACCCTCAAATACATGGACTGCTACCACACCATCACAGTGCTTCGACAGACTTCTTTTCTCCCAACGATTCTTCCCTCACCCCACCCTCTCTCCCAAAGCTTGATCAGTAATTCTTTGTAACGCCCTTGTGGTCTAACAATCACTGCAATATCAGGTCATCAGAATCCCTCTGATAGCCCTATGGAAATAACGTTGTCACAGCTCCATCTAATTTTGCAAATGACTGACAGAGGGGTTAGGTGACTTGGTCCACTGTACATAGGGACTCCTGGGTGGACCTGATATTTGAAGCCAAATTCTAAGAGGCCTGCTAAGTGCACAATGTCTGATCATCATAGTTTTGCTGAAGATAATATCATGCTCCCAGGTCATCGATAGAATTAGGACCAGGGGAAAGTGTGTGTGTGTGTGTGTGTGTGTGTGTGTGTGTGTGTGTGTGTGTATACAAGAAAATATGGGGGACAAGGCAAAATTTCACAAGGTCAAGATTTTCATCTTGCTTTATAAGCCAAACCTGTTTCTCGACATCTTTCTTAACTCTCCTAGTAATCAACGATTAGATGGATAAAAAATAATGTTATCAGTGAACCTAGTGACAGGTTCAGAAGCTTTTGAGAAAGGCAGTTCTCTCCCAGATCTATACACAGGACTCTGAATTACTTACATGTGGTACATATATAGGGTTTAGGGTCCAGGAGATCTGAGTAAACATCTCAGCTCTGCCTAATTGTGTAGAACTTACTTGGCATCTTTGAGTTCTAGATTCCAGACTTGCGCAATGAGGCAGTCTTTGTTTCACCTCTGTCTTAGTCTGGACTGGTAAGCTTACACTGCAGTAACATGTGTCTCAGTGGCTCAGGCAAAAGTGTGCCTTTTGCCCAAGTTCACATTCAGAGCAAGACAGCAGAGTGATTACTCAGAGATATGGTTTGATAGAGGCTTATCTATACCAGGAGTACTCTGCTTGGTAACTACTGAGCCAGGCGATGCTTTGTTATAGTTGCTGTTGCAGACGCTCTCATTCTGGATGACTAGAGGCCATTTGTAACAACCAAAATTATCCACAGATTTTTTTTCCATGTTCTCTGGGATGCCAAAGCTACCCCTGATTGACGTCACTGGTTTAGACAGATGTACACGCCCATGATTGGCACCGATGAATGGAAGGAAGACTGAGCTCACATACATTGGCGATGAAATCCCTCTACACAAACATACCACAGTCACTTTCCCTCACTGGATTGATAGAGCCAGCCATGTGCTCATACATAACTTCACAGAGGTAACACCTATAATTTTAACATGAATCATGAAGAGAGAGTGTCCTTTTTAATATCACATGGGTACCCTCTAGGCGTGGTATGGCCATTACTATTTTGAAAGCAAAGCAGCCTTGTGATTATAATATCTGATTCTTCTAATATAGGGCCATCAGCATTGTCTAATAGACTGAGGATGACCAAGAGAGTTGTCAGATGTTCTCCTTGCTTTCTAGCTATCACGAGCTTCTTCCTGCCCTCTTCTATATGTTGCAGTAATTCCTGACCCCAATAATCCCATACAAAAACCACACAATCCAGTGATTATATTTATAAGTGATAAGCCTAGATTGGACAAAACTAATACTATACTAACTTATTCCCCAGCTATGAGACCCTTTGATACTTGCAGTTTCGTCTGGCCATGTGGTTCCTCTTCCATCCTTCCTCCTTCCCTTCTCATACTCTCTCTCTCTCTCTCTCTCTCTCTCTCTCTCTCTCTCTCTCTCTCCCTCTCCTTGTTCCCACTCTCAAAGACCTCCTGTCCCGCCTTTCCCCTCTGCTGCCCAATTACAGGCTCTAGCCTTTATTGACCAGTAAATGGGGAGAAGGTTTACAGGAGATCACCTGAGTACATGATCAACTGCTCGTCCAGGGAACCACCCCTCTCGAGGAAACAGAATTAACATCAAAGTTCAAACAACATCAGGACAACCCTCGACACTAGCTGCTGGCAGTCCTGCCCTCACTGCACATAATTAGCCGGGGGCAGGGGTTGTTGTGCTAGCATATACGGGAGGTTGAAGGTTGACCGGGGTTAGGACTGTCGTGAGTCAACATTCTTAGGCCCTCATTCATGCTGGGATGAAACTTTTTGGTGCTGTGGGTACCTGTGTGTTACCAATGCTCCTGAATATAACATTATCCAGGCTTCTGTGATGAGCATCTGTAAGTCATTGATTGGCCAACCTGGATTTGAATCCATTTCTTTAATCTGACAACACCCTATTTGGAGTAAATTGAAATCTCTCCCCCAAGAAAAGTCATATAACAACAATGCTGTTGACTGATTTGCTTCCTATTATTTAACATGCACACACACACACAAAAATTGTGCCTGCCTAGTGGTTAGTGATCCACCGTCACTTTGACTCTTCCTCCTCCTCTTAGGCTCTAACCACTGGGATTTTCTTTCTCCTTCTGTACGTTCCATACCCACCGTCTTTCTCAGACAGTAGCCTTTGCACATGCCATTTTCTTCCTCCCTGAAATGTTGCTTTCTCACTTGTCAAGTACATTTTTCTGTTGTATTCAGTTGCCAGAAAGCATTCCTGACTTCTCAGATTGCGTCTTCTCTCTACACCCTCCTTCTGCCAAGTACTTTCACTACTTAGAGGCCTATCGCATCACAATCTGCGATACATGTTGATTCATGGGATTTTTCTTATGGATGCCTACCTTCTCTATTGGACTGAGAAGGAAGTCACGAGTTTCTTTTACGCACCTTATTCCCCAAGGGAGTTTGACATTATCTATAATAGGCACTTGGTAAATATAAAGTGGGCTCAGGAGATTACTCAGTCAAGGAAGTGCTTGCCTTCAAAATTCAATGACCTGCGGTTTTTTTTTAATTAGATATTTTCTTTATTTACATTTCAACTGATATCTCCTTCCCAGTGTCCCCTCCGAAAGAAAAAGAAAAAAACCCTGTTCCCTCCCTGCTCCCCCTGCTCACCAACCCACCCTCTCCCACTTCCTGGCCCTGGCATTCCCCTACACTGGGGCATAGAGCCTTCACAGGGCCAAAGGCCTCTCCTCCTACTGATGACCGACTAGGCCATCCTCTGATACATATGCTGCTGGAGCCATTAATCCCACTATGTGTACTCTTTGGTTGGTGGTTTAATCCCTGGGAGCTCTGAGGGTACTAGTTAGTTCATATTGTTATTCATCTTAAGGGGCTACAAACCCTTCAGCTCCTTGGCTGCTTTCTCTTGTTCCTTCATTGGGGACCCTGTGCTCAGTCCAATGATGGTTGTGAGCCTCTACTTCTGCATTAGTCGGGCACTGTCAGAGCCTCTCAGGAGACAGCTATATTAAGATCCTGTCAGGCAGTTCTTGCTGGCATCCACAATAGTGTCTGGGTTTGGTGATTGAATATGGGAAGGATTCCCAGGTGGAACAGTCTCTGGATTGTCCTTCCTCCAGTCTCTGCTCCATAGTTTGTCTCTGCAATTCCTTACATGGGTATTTTGTTCCCCCTTCTAAGAAGGATCAAAGTATCCACACTTTGGTCTTCCTTCTTCTTGAGTTTCATGTGGTTTGTGGATTGTATCTTGGATATTCCAATCTTCTGGGCTAATATCCACTTATCAGTGAGTACATACCATGTGAGTTCTTTTGTGATTGGGTTACTTCACTCAGGATGATATCCTCCAGATCCATCCATTTGACTAAGAATTTCATAAATTCATTGTTTGTAATAGCTCTGTAGTACTCCATTGTGTAAATGTACCACATTTTCTGTATCCATTCCTCTATTGAGGGACATTGGGTTGTTTCCAGTTTCTGGCTATTATAAATAAGGCTGTTATGAACATAGTGGAGCATGTGTCCTTATTACACATTGGAGCATCTTCTGGGTATATGCCTAGGAGTGGTATTGCTGGGTCCTCAGGTAGTACTATGTCCAATTTTCTGAGGAACTGCCAAACTGATTTCCAGAGTGGTTGTACCAGCTTGCAATCCCACCAGCAATGGAGGAGTGTTCTTCTTTCTCCACAACCTCACCAGCATCTGTTGTCACCTGAGTTTTTTATCTTAGCCATTCTGACTGGTGTGGTGGAATCCCAGGGTTATTTTGAGACTAATAGAAAATAAAATGGGGAAAAGTCTCAAGCACATGGGCACAGGGGAAATTTTCCTGAACAGAACACCAATAACTAATGCTCTAAGATCAAGAATTGACAAATGGGACCTCATAAAATTACAAAGCTTCTGTAAGGCAAAGGACACTGTGAATAGGACAAAATGGCAACCAACAGATTGGGAAACGATCTTTACCAATCCTACATCTGATAGAGGGCTAATATCCAATATATACAAAGTACTCAAGAAGTTAGACTCCAGAGAACCAAATAACCATATTAAAAATGGGGTACAGAGCTAAACAAAGAATTCTCAACTGAGGAATACCGAATGGCTGAGAAGCACCTAAAGAAATGTTGAACATCCTTAGTCATCAGGGAAATGCAAAGGGCCTGCGTTTTAACAGCCCCTTGTGATAGCATGTCTTACTTAGTGTTTAGGGTTTCTATCACTGTAATAAAACACCATGACCAAACTCAGTCAGGTGGGAAGCAGTATTTTATCTTATACTTCTAGATAACAACAGATCATCACTGAGGGAAGTCAGGGGACGAACTCAAATAGGGCAGAAACCTGGAGGCAGGAACTGAAACAGACTATGGAAGAATGTTGTTTACCGGCTTGTTCCTCATGGCTTGCTCAACCTGTGTTCTTACAGAACCCAGATCCACCTGCCCAGGCTAACATTGCTGCAATGAGCTGCCCCATCCCATCAATCATTAATGAAGATGTACTGCAGACACATCCTAGGGAAGTGTTTTCCCAAACAAGAGTCCCTCCTCCTAAGTGACTCTGGCTTGTGTCAAACTCATGTGAAACTAGTTAGCACATGGTACACACTTGTAATTCCAGTACTGGAGTGGGGGCCAGGAGACAGAGTAGGCAGATCCCTGGAGACTGCTAACCATCCAGCTTAACCTATTTGGCAATTTCCAGGCCAGTGAGAAACAATGTCTAGAAACGAAAGCCTGACAACATGGGAGGAATGCCAACTACAGTTGTCCTCTGGCCTCCAGTCACATTCACTCACAACCAAACACACACAAATATGCACACACACACACACACACACACACACGAGCATGTGTATAGACACACTAAATGATTACATGCTGAATGAATGAATAAATGAATGAATGAATGAATGAATGGAGTTCAACTGCATGAATGAATGTATAGACCGAATATGAGACTACTGATCTCTACCTTGAACTCTTGCCCATGTTACATACAACAAAATACTGGCCCCATTATTTTTCCCAGGAAACAAAAAGCAGGGGGGTGGAAATTGCCAGTCTAGAATCTCAGGCTCCTCACCTCCCTTATAGACGCTCCTAGCAGAAGTATGCCACAGGCACTCACAGTGACCGAGTGACTCGCCCTGGCCTGCCACTCTGGCAGACTTGTTTGCAGACAAAAAGCCCAGCCTCGGCTCCTGCTTGGGAACCATGGTGAAAACTCTAAACAGAACTGGCTGAACAGCCTCAGGCTGGAGCTGAGAGCGTGTCCTCCTGGAGGCCTGCAGGGCACTGACTGGTCACTCTGAGCAGTGGGGGTAAGTCCGCTCATCTTCCTTGAGATTCAGGCTTAGCTCCTGGGCTCATTCATCTGGCCCACTCACCCTGCTTCTTAGCAGCCATACTGCTGGCCTCTCAACCTTAAATGGAGATCCATTTTCTTCCTTCCCATCTCCTGGAGTGCCTCTAGATCACTAGCCCCCTGGCTTCCTTCCCATTCCCACATATCTTGCCTCTGCCTCTGAATGAGGAGTAGTCACTTTCTCCCTGGTAAACTGAACCCAGTGTGCAAGGAACCAGGGAGCCACTCACAGCTTGTTTCCCAGAAGTAGAGGTAACGGATCCATCAACTCGTTGGGTGGCTGCTCACAGCCTCTCTCTCCTCTCAGTGTGATTGTATTTTGCTTTTCATTGCATCCATGCTTGACTTGACATACCTAAAAGTAAATATCCAGGCAAAGTTCATAAATGGGGGAAAAGGAAAAGATCCACTGAAAGAAAGAGGGCTGGATTTCTGAAGCGGGGCGGGGGTTGCAATTACTGCTACAGATGTATCTAGAGTAAGACCAAGTCAGAAAGTAAACAAAACAACGGGCATCTAACTGGCTCTTTCTTTCTTTTCTTTTTCTTTCTTTTCTTTTTCTTTTCTTTTCTTTTCTTTTCTTTTCTTTTCAGCTATAATTTAATGGACACTTTCATGGCTCTGTGTTTGTGTTTTTTGTTTGTTTGTTTGTTTATAGGTTTAAATGAAAACATATAATACGGGCCAAAGGCAAAAAAAAAAAAAAATCTGATAAGAGATACTTGAAGTTATTAGGTACTAGCCAACATAATTATAGAGTACCTTTCCAGTTTTCAGGGGAAAAATGATACAATTCTAGCAGCGAGCCTCGCTGAGTTTATTCCATTAAATCTGAAGAGCCCTTGAAAGCATTAGGGGACGGTAGCGTCTCTGATAGTGTGGCCCTGAGAGGACAGTAAGAAGTGTTAAGTCTGAGGGAGAAACCCAGAGTCTGAGTGGAGCAAATGCTGGCTGGGACTACATATTTTTACGTAAGTATGTGGTAACACTCTCAAGCCACTAACTCCAGATGAAATCATGTTTGCCTCAAGAACAAATCCCTTCATGCAGAGTTTTCTTGACATAAAGTAGTTGCAGTGACATAATAATTAATCTGGCATTTAAAACAATCACTATTACAATGTGGGCCAGCCTAGTTCACTGGAATAACAAGTCTTTAAAAAAATAAACTCAGAGAATAATGCATATAATTCTAGAGTCTGTTCTATGGTTGAAATACATGGTAAGATCATTCCTGGGGGAACCTCCACCTAAAAGATGTCTTTCCTCCTGGACCAAACAGACAAGCATGAGTTGTGGTCGCTTTTCTAATGTCATTTAGTGCATTTGAGTCATCCAGGAGAGGACTATCTGATTGTCACTAAAAATTGTAGTTCTCTAACCCATATCCCCAAGTCAAAAATAGTCCTTTTCAGACGTAATTATTAATTGGATAATGTTTTTCCCAAATGCACAGGAATACAGACAAGTTAGATGTAAAATAAGTTCACATAACACTATTGGGTTGTTTAAAATCTGTAAATAAAATTGAAGTGTATGTTTTGTCTTATATCTAGATTTTCTTCTAATTAAGAGTGTATACTGGGGTACTGGGGAGATGCTTGTGACTGGAGCATGAAGTCCTGAGTATGAACCCCATTAAAAATATCTGTCCCTGGTGGAACACCTGTAATCCCAGTGCTGGCCGTGTGGACAGAGACAGAATGGGCCCAAGGGGTTGCTGGCTAGCCATTCTAGCTGATTGGTGAGCTCTAGTTTCAGTTAGAGATCCTCTATCAAAAATAAAGTAGAGAAGTAAAATCGACCTCCAGTCTCCATGCATAGACAGACACACACACACACACACACACACCGATGCACACCCATACAAACATGTATACACGTGCACATGCATACACACAATAATATATCCTCGAGATTTTTCTATGAAATAACTACTTCCCAGTTGCTATAGATGTACTTAGTATTCCATTCTATACATTACCATGGTTTCTTTCACTTTTTGCCTATTGTATACAATGCATTCACATACATAAATATGTGTACATGTTTCCATTATGTATGTGTATATTAGTATTTAGTATAGTATATATATGTTAGTGTATATAAATATACACTATATATGTGTGCACACACACTTATACGTATACACATACATATACATACATACACACATGTGTATATGTCAGTATGTCCTTAGAAACCACAACCAGGTCAAAATAACTCTGCATCTACGCAGCCTCATCTGTAAAATGGGAATTGTATATTGCTTTCTCCCAAGAATTAACTCGGCTAAGCTGTATTTTTCAACTCAGCCGCGAATGCTGTCACAGATTTCAAAGCTGGCAAGATAAAAGCATAGAAAGGGCTCGGCTTCCCCTGTCAGGTTTTCCATAGAAAACAAACCCATGGAGCTGGCCTGCGCAGGCTTTGACTACGTGTCTAGACTTGGATGGGACCATGTATGTGATATGTAGCCTCTGTATTTCAGCATTCTCACACATGAAGTAGGAAGTATAATGTGGCCTCCTTATGGAACTGTTGTAATGAAACCATCTACTGTCTGGCGTCGTGCCTGTGGTATAAAGGGCAGGGACATTAATATGAACATTCGACAGAATGGGAGTATTGGCAGCGGTTACCATTACCATTACTATACAAGTCGAAGAGATGGTCACAGAGCCACAGGGAGAGACTCGATCGCTGCACACTGACATTCAAGTAGAGTAGCTAGACACAGGAGAAAGAGAAATAATTAACTACCTCCCTGCTGCATGATAGAAGGATGACAGAGCAAAAAGTGGTCCAGAGGCCATTGAATACAAAAGTTTCATTGTGTTGATAAGAAATCAAAACCTAGAGCAACAGAATCTGGCCCAGCATGCCCTTTTGACTACAGGTATACTCCTCCAACAAGGGCTGAAGGGATCCTTTGAGTGTCTGAAATACTCTCATATACATTTAATTCCCTCTCCCCAAGTGCCCTTCAGAAATTGGCAGCCCATTTGAGAAATAACAGTAGCTTTGTGTGAAGAAACATGGCTGAAGTGCTGAGGCGTAGATGGAAATTGTTTATTCATCAACTTAGCTCCTGGATACCTAACGCTCAGTTACTCTCTGCCTAGCATACCGTGGAGTTTTATGTCCAGACTTCAGTGCTATAAGCAAGAGCTCTACTCTCGGTTCTCAATGAACTTATGATTGTTGACCAGGGAGACACTTAGGAAATGAAATTGACATGCTTTGTGGATGAACTCCACATGGAAGGTAACCCAAAAGATGGTGTGAAGGTCAGCCCACTGGAAGACAGCAGTGCTACATCCCCTGAGATGAGGAACATGGTGGTCTGGGTGGGTGGGAAGAGTAGGCCTCAACAATTTCCATTTTGTTTATCTTGGTCTGTTCATCTCCTTGGGATGATGATATTGCTTGCTAAACAGCTGGATCTGGAGCTTGGAGCAGAGATCTAATCAGTGCACACACCTCAGGGTCATATAGATAGCCTGAATCATAGGTAGAGTTGCCAAAGGGAGAAGTTTAAAAAGAAATGAGTGATGACTCTAGACTTCAAGACTAGCCTCCAAGGAACAAGCAGGCAAGATAAAGAAAGAGCCAAGGAAGACGGAAGCCAAAAGTCATGACAGTCCTAAAGCCAAAAGAACAGCACATGGATCTCCAGATGAGAACTGACAACAATTCTTAATACCACCCAGATGCCACGCAGAGTGAAGGAACTTTGGACCGAGGGGTTCGGCGGTTAGTTCCTGCCAGCCTTCTAGGCACCTGTGTGGTCGTGTCTACTGGAGCATAACCAGGTCCAGAGCCTAGCACGGGATGGAGTGAAGAAGTTTGGGGGAAGAGTCTAGAGCTTCACAATAACTAGCAGAGAAGGAATGTGATATGTTCAGCCCTTAGTCAAAGAAGCTGAAGTGTATTTATATGCAGTGGCATGAATGCAGTGAAGATATGGAATCACTGACAGCCAGCCATAGTTCAGGGCTTTTGCTTGAACTCTCTGTGTATGAGTCGAGTAAATGTCAGGTGTTGCATTCAACATAGACTAGTGAAAAATATCAACTGGGCCCAGTATCTGTCACACATAGATCACATTATCTAACTGTTTGAACCTTTAGTTTCCTTATCTTGTCTTTCAGCATTATGATATCAGTGAGACGTGGTCTATGGGAAGTTAGGCTCATCCCACAAGCCAGAGTCAGCTCCCTGTACATGGCAGCAGGAGTTATTTTACCCTGTACAGATGAGAAATTTGTGTTAGCCATCTTTTCCTATCTCTCGTTATCACTGCTGATAGGGTTGCTATATCCACTAAGCCTCGCATAGCTATGTAGGCTTCCGGCGTCAAAGCTTGACTCTGGGGACATGTGTTTCTTTCATCACTGGCGTATTTTTGTTCCTTCAACATCATTTCTGTCACATAACTCTGTTGTGGGAAATATTAAGAGACAAACCGGCAAGTTCCCCACTTGTGCCGCCAACTCTCTGCCCTGGCAGCCTGGCTGGCCATGCACTGGCGGGCAATGGCCAACCTGTTTTATCTCCTGGAGACTCTGACTTAGAACTCCATGCTCTCTCCACCTAGCTCACTAGGTTCTCACAGGCAAGTCGTTACCATGCCAGCCCCATGCTTCAAATCCCCCACAGCCTTTGTGGTGCACCTCTGGCAAAAAAAAAAAAAAAACCCACGCTTTGCTGCCCATACCTTTCTCTCTTGGGCCCAGATGAGCTGCAGAGTGAAGGAAAAAACAACACAAACTTAGTTCAGAAACAATGGTAACTCAATCTCTGGGACCAACAACAAAAACCTAATATTGTAAGCCTTATAAAAATCCTCTGCCACGACACCAGGAAACTCTAGTTCCAAAGGGAACTAACTCTCTCCTGCTACCTCTCTTCCTCCCTCCAACCTGGAAGTCCCACCTACCCACCCAGGGATTGGCTCCTTTATTCATTAGGTGACTGGTTCACAAGAACAGCACCAGGCCCATCCACAACATAACTCCATTGTATCTTTAATCACCTGCCAATCAGGATCATCATTCTCAGTCTAAAAAGGAGACCCCTCTCTGTCCACCCATACCATTTAGCATTGCTCTGGCTCTATCAGGGTGGACATGTCTACAGGTCACTCTCTTCTACTTTTGATGAGACATCTTTCCCATTGCTATAGCATGTCCATTTTCTGGTTGCCCTTTGATGTTCTCTTCTAATTTTGATCTTATTCTTTTTCTTTCTTTCTTTCTTTTTTTTAAGAGTGATTCTGATGATCTTCAGTAACCTTAAGATATACCTTTCCCACAGAAACCCAACTTAAGACCTGGGAAAATCCTACTACCTGGTGAATTTGGGCTTATTGGTATAAAACTGGGACCAGAAGGAAAAAAAATCAGACAGTAGTTTACCCTGATTGAGAACTTTCTCGAATACCCTGGTAGGTTCATGTCTTTTACTGTCTTGTGACCCGCTTCAAATGATAGTCCCCCACTGCCTCAGATTCAGGGCTTTTTAACTCAAGGTTCACAGCTCCCTTTTGCAACTATCTTTTCTCTGACCACAAGCTCTTTGTTTCCAGGCCTCTGTGTTCAAAGTTCTCCCTCCATCTTGATTTCTGAAACTCCTGCCCAGTTCCACTCACTCTGATGCCAGCCACCTACTCCCTGTTATTGAACTGTGTGTCCGTTGCCTTTCATTCCCCTGATTTCTAAGCCTGGACCTTAGCTCTTCTGTGTCCTCTTGTAGAATTCAATGGCTGTTTTTCTCAGAACCTTTCTTCGATCTTATCAATACCCAGCCCAAAAAAAAAAAAAAATCCAATTCACCATTATTCAAACAATTAACATCCAGCTACCCCAATCCTCCTGTGCCACATTGACAGTTTTCTCCTGCTCTTTAAGAAAATATCATCTCAGTTTGCCATTTCCCCTGGAGTCACCCTGAAGTTGCTCCTGTGCTCCCCCCCCACTCATAGTTTTACCACCTATAATCACCTGCTTCAAAACTCACTAGAGTTGCCCATCCTTCAAATAATCAGTCCCCCATCTAGTAATGATCTCCACTCTCAAAAGCAGGAAGCTCTCAGCTATTAATCACCCAAAGACATGAGTCAGGTAACACCTTGTGTTTGCCTCTTTTTCCTTTCTTAGAATTTTATACCTGAGACACCTCTTAAAGGTAACATTATCCAAATGAATAGCATCTTCTTTGACTGGGTTGCTCAAGTATTCCTTGTCAGGGGGCTTCTGCTGTATCATGCGTGATTCAGACTCCACCAGGAGTGGTGTGCCAAATGGACTGCATCCACAGTGAGAATGTCAGGAAAGAAAGCACCAGAGGCAGAAACAGACTTACAGAGATTGGGCGATGGGAATGTTTGAGGTTGGCCGGAAATGCTTTTAGGAGTAGTTCTAAGAAAATGCTAACAAGGAAGATGCTAATTCTTAGTTCACACAACCCAGGGACTGAAGGGCCACTTATGGTGCCTATTTTGGAATGCATTCGCAGTCAGCACAGTACTGAGCAATGGTATCTCAGAAGAGTACTAGTGGTGGGTCTACAGAGAGCCCCTGAGGGTCTCCTCACTGTATTAGACATTAGCCGTTAGCCTTTGGCTACTGGGTCCTTCAGGATCCCTGGGAAGATCTGGAATAGTAGGAGAGGAGTAGAGAGTCTAGGAGAAAGGAATTAGGCAGTGGCTGTCTAACACTGCTACAGAAAAGCTTTGATGGCTGACCCAGACCAGCTGGTGCCCACTAGCTGAAGAGCAGGAGTGGACATTGAACAGTTTGGCTTTTCCTGCAGACTGGCACAGAAGGAATCTCCCACAAAAAACAGCTGTTCTGAGCACTGGCTCTCTGAGAACTGGACAGTTTTCAAGAATAATAACAGCATAGCAGAGTTATGGAGAAATCAATTTTTAATGAAATATAATTGCAATAAAGGTTTGAACTCTTTGAGATAGTAGGAAATGATGCTGACATGTGGCTCCTTTGGACCTTAAAAGTCTGTGACCACTGAGTCTGATATCATTTTATAGGTGAAGAAACCCGAGTCCAGGGAAACATAATTCTGGTCTGCATTGTATGTGTGTGTGGGGTGTGTGGGTGTGCACATGTTCATATATGTGCATGCAAGTGTACATGTATGTGCACATAAGGAGGTCAAAGCTCAACCTCAGATGTCTCCTTCAGTTGTTTTTTGCCCTGTTCTTATTTTTCATGGAGCTTTCAGCTTTCAGTCAGTGAGCCCCAGGAACCCTCCTGTTTCCCCATCCCTGCCACAAGGATTACAAGGATGTTTCAGCCCACTCTTCCCCCTGCTCTTGTCTGTAGGCTCTGAGACTCAAACTTGGGGCTTCATTATTATACATGTCAAGCATTTCATCAACTGAGCCATCTCCCCAACCCCTGATCTGCTTTATTTTTGCTGTTGTGTTCATACTGTGAACTAGGTTTTCTGCGGGCATCGTTGCTGTCCCTGTGTGTCATTTGCTTTTCCACTCCCTATCATGACTAGAATCATTCGCTGCACACAATGGTATTTTTGTAACCATCTGACTGTGAATGGTCAGACCCAACCAACCTGCTCACATCTTGTCCACAGCTAACATTCAGGACCCCAAGGGCTGAAGAGATGCCTCAGCAGTTAAGAGCAATGGCTATTCTTTTAGAGGACTGGAATTTGGCTCCTAGCACCCACATGGGGACCCACAACTGTCTGTAACCTCAGTGTCAGGAGTTCAGACTCCCTCTTCTGTCTGCAAGCATACTGCGTACATGTCGTGCAAATGTGTGCATGCAGATGAACATAAACACAGAATAAAAATAAATCTGTGTTCTTACTATTTAAGCTCAGAATCCTAAAGGGGGAAAAATAAACCCGAGTTCATCTCCTACGTTTGCCTCCTGATTCAGATGCTTGGAACTGACTACTGTTTCTTCCATCTCTGTCCAAATGCTAAGAGAGGTGCTAATTAAGTCCTCTGGACAGGCAAAAGAAAAAAAAAAGAAAATCAAATAGCCTAATTAATCCATGAATGATAGTCCCTGAAAAGAAAAGTGCTCATATTCCCTATAGAAAGCCAGACGGAGCCTAACGGATTCTCAGGATTGGTCTTGGCTCCTCAAGTGTGCGGTTTGGAGGGCACCTGCTGTTTTTTTGGTGATTATGGGGCACCGCTTGGCTTCCACTAGGGTGGAGCACACCAGAGCTCTCTTCCAAGTCTGAGCTGTCTGTTTGCTTATAAAGTGGAAAAAGGAGGGCAGAGAGTAACCTCTTTGTATACGGTGAGCTCAATATTAATAGCAAACATTTATTGAGCACTTACTATGTGCCAGGAACCATACTAAGCATTTTATTTGCAAGAGATCATTAAATCCTGTGCCATTATTTTTCCCACTTCATGTT
Source organism: Montemys delectorum (assembly GCA_019843815.1). NCBI lineage: Eukaryota > Metazoa > Chordata > Mammalia > Rodentia > Muridae > Montemys > Montemys delectorum. Next base: position 2,428 of record JADRCD010247083.1, on the reverse strand, counting down.
TGGGAAACCGAGGCTTCGGTGGAGTACTTAGCCTGTTCTAGATGATATCATAAGTGGCTAAATATGTTATCCAGGACATTTTAGCTTGTGGTAAATCTGTAGTGCACAGGTTTAACTCTGTGTTTTTGTGCTGTGTGGACCAGAGTGGCTTTCTCTTCCATCCTCAACCTCTGGAGTTGAAGCACAGCCCCTGCATTGAGCGCATTAAAGGGACTGGGATTGTGGCTATACAAAATTAGATTCTGATGGATCTAATTTCAAAGATGATGGGCAGGTCAGAGGTAGGGTTATGGCTGAACCGTGAGGTGGACCAGAGCCAGAAGATATGGAAGGTACTCTGTGGCCTCTCCCAGACTTCCCGAAAGCACAGACGATTTTCAGCCTAGCAGAGAGTGTGCACCTCTCTCCAGTGAGAATCCAGACGACCATATTTAATAGCTACCAATATACTGAATGGAAAGCAAGTTTAAAAGTGTGAACTCAGTATGTGGGAAGTTGATGGGCCGAGTCAGAAGCTATGAGGAACTGTGCATGCAGGGAGAAAGTGTGCTGTCCCATGGATTAACAAATCCAGGTCTGGCTTGTTGTGATAGTCTAGTGTGTGTGATGTGTGTGTGTGTGTGTGTGTGTGTGTGTGTGCGCGCGCGCGCGCGCGCATGCCCACGCTCGCGTGTGCTGCTAAGCTGTGTGTGTGGGACTAGAACATTGCAAATTAGAAGAGCTTTGTGGAGGCGTTCTTAACCGGATGAGTTCCATGTAGATGTTGAATCGGTAGGAAACCCTAAATTCACCTCTTCTGCTCTAAGTCTGGGCTAGTAATCAGTCAGACCTGCTAATCAATAGGACAAGTCTACAAATGGCAGGGAGAACTGTGGGTGTGCTGACCATGGGCTAGTCCTGTGGTTAGTGAACTCTAGCATATCCTGACTCTGATTTAGTCTATCTGGAGTGTGGGCCTTTTTAAATAGGTTCCCAGGTGTGTTGTTTGTCTGTGGACCACACACAGCCACAGAACTACATAACTATCTCTTTTGACTCTAACACCGTTTCTGTGAGTTTCCACATTGGGCAGGCTATGAGTCTTCTGTGTGACTTGCTTGGTCGCAGTGTCAACGAGTTCAGCGTGACTCTAGTATCCCCTCCATTGCACTCCCCCCAGAGCATGTGAGCATTCAGACAGTGAGACTCCGTATGGGATCTTCCAGAAATGAATCTTGGCACCAGACACAATAGGAGCCCAAGTATGTGAGTTCACAAGGACCTATTTCCTCAACCTGCTGTCTACCCAGGTCTCTGAGGCTCAGGCTTGCTGGGATTAAAGTCTGGGTTCAAATTCATTCTCACTAATTTGCCCAAGATTCTACCTGTTCCCTAACCTAAGGGCTGAGCCAAATCTTTACCTCAAACAAACAAACAAAAATGTGTTTACCTTTTCCTGGAATATCCGTCAGTCAAAAGAATATGCACTCAATTGTCCCCTTTAATTGAACTAATGAATTAAAATACCTCCTGGAATGTTCTAGAATATCAGCCCCCTCTTAGTACTGAATGGTTAGTCCTCACGAGACCACTCTCACTCTTGTGGGGCCAACCTTCTGCTCAGTTGCCCCAGCCTTTGCCTCCTACTGTTCGCTTCCCCTGGTCTCAGTGAGACCTCCCCACATGCCTAAAGCTTGGTGATGGTTTCTTTCTAGATCTCACGTTCTAGTTGGGATGAGAGGTTCAAAGGAGCAGTCTCTTGTCAGGTGGCCTCACTTCTCCACACCCTCCCTCTCTTGGTCCTTAAATCCTCAGCATCTGAAGGATCCAGTGCTGTCACCATGTTTTCCGTATAGCCTTTTGGAATCATCCCATACTGAGACCCCCATCTAACTTCACCCCGAGACCCTATCCTATGACGTATTGTCTGTGTCTGTCTCCTTGTGTTTATTTCTGACCAGGTAGTTTGGTTAGGTTTAGTCTCCTTGACCTCTTTTGGGTCTCTTTGACCACACAGAGTGAGTTCATGTACATGGCTTATCGTATCTCCAGCAGCGTGCCCTACTGAACAAAGAGCTACCAGATACCAACTGACTGGAATTATGTCCAGTCTGACAGGGCAGAGAGCAAAGAGATTGAAAAACAACAGAGCAGCAAGGAGGCTGAGGAGACAAGAGGTGACGCTGGAAGTCTCACGGAAGCAAGTGAGGTACAGGGACAATGAGAAGTTATCCAGTCACTTCTCATGTGCCGAATACCAGCTAAGCCACGTGCTCATTTTATTTTAAGGTAGGCTGATAAACTAAGTGACCCTGCGATAGTCTCCATTTGACAAAGATTTACATAGGAAGGTACACAGAGGTTCATACCATTTGCCTATCAGTGGTGAGGTCAGACTTTGAATCCATAGTGTGTGTGTGTGTGTGTGTGTGTGTGTGTGTGTGTGTGT
>JADRCD010247076.1:311-11425 GCA_019843815.1 Montemys delectorum | reverse complement strand
GTTAAGGGCATATGGAACTGGAAACCACAGGATGTTGTGTTGTAAGATGAATGTCTTCACTTGTGTAGTGTATTAGTTATGGTCTTCTAATTAACAGAACTTATAAAATTCATATCTCTCTGTATATAAAGAGGGAATTTACTAGAATAACTTACAGGCTATGATCTAGTTATTCTAACCACAGGTACCTATGGATGGAAGGTCCAAGGATCCAGTAGTTGAATCCACAAGGCTGGATGTCTCAGCTGGTCTTCAGTGTTTGTCAGAATCCCTGATAAGTAGTCTCTAGTGCCAGTGAAGGAATGTGCTTGCTAGCAAAGCAGAGCGAGCAAGCAGAGATAAAAAAATTCCCTCTTCCATGTCTTTTATATAGGCCACAAGCAGAAGGTGAGGCTGAGATTAAAGATTGGTCTTCCCATATAAGAACATCTGGACCAAAGTTGGGTCTTCCCACCACAAACATTCAGATCAGAAGTCCATTTCAAATGATATAACTAAATAGAAATCCCTCATGGGTTTGCCAACCATTTTGGGGTTTTATTTAACTGCAGATATAGCAAAGCTGACAGCCAAGACAAGCCATCACATGTAGACTAATGGAAGCCGAGGCTACAACAGAATAGTATGTGCAGAATGAAATACACTCAAGAGAATGAGCTTAAGGGCTATTTACTTTCTCATTCCCTCATTCAGTAAATGAACAGAGAATCTCTGTAATTTTGAACAGATGAGCAGGAAGGAAGGCCTCCGGAGGGAAGAGAGTACCAGAGGAGTGATGCATGAGGTAAAGGAGGGGCACCAGGCAGTTGTAAGTGAACCTGCTCCCTCAGCTCAGAGAGTCTGGTTTAGATGAATCCCAGAGGATTCTGGATGTAAAAATGCTTCAGATGCAGCAAGAGCTGCTAGGGTGCAAACTCCAAGAGAAGCTTTGTTCTCTAAAGCTGCAGGTGGATACAGGGTGCTTGAAGACTGAGACTCAACAGGTGTAAAGTGAAGTTGCTGATGGGAAAGGCTTTTTCAGGGCAGCTGCAAGTCTGTCAGTCTCCTACCAGAAAGCCCTGAAGTCCAGCCTCAGAGAGGGCAAGGAGACCTTCTTTTCCACCCAGGGTCTATTAGTTGCTTGTGTAGCAGGCTGACAGTGGGTGACATATCCATTGACACGACAAACATACCTCCTTTTCAAAATCAGGTAGAACATTATTTCAATTTTCCTATATCTGTTGTGACTTGCTTTGTGTCCTCATGTGTGGCTAGTTTTGGAGTAAAGCCCCATAAGAGGCTGAAAAGAAAGTATGTTTTTTAGTGCTTGGTTGGAATGTTCTGTAGATGTCTGCTAGGTTCATTTGACTTATGATATTATTTAGCTGCAGTATTTCTGTGTTTAGTTTTTGTCTCGGTGACCAGTCTATTAAGGAAAGTAGGGGATAGAAGCCACCCACTATCACTGTGGGTTATAAATATGTATTTTTACCTGTAGTAGTATTTTTTAAATGAACTTGGGTGCCCTTGTGTTTAGTGCATAATTGTCTAAACTGCAATATTTTCTTAGTGGATTTTTCTTTTAAAAAGTATAGACTAGTGGATTTTTTAAAGAGTATGTAGTATCCTTCCCTATCTCTTTGGGTCAGTTTTAATTAGAAGTCTGTTTTGTGTGATATTAAAATAACTGTACCTGCTTGCCTCTTGGGACCAGTTGCCTGGAATACCCTTTTTCATCATTTTACCATGAGATGCTGTCTATCCTTGATGAGGAGGTTTATTTCTTACATTCAGTAGAAAGATGGATTCAGTTTTCTAATCTGTTAGACTGTTATCAGTGATTTCTGATATTTGTTGTGGTAGTGTGAGGTTTTCTCCTCTCATTCGATTTCCTGTTGAGATTTTTTTTTTCCTGTATCTTTTTGGATGTGGCTAATCTCATCAGACTGGATTGGTAGATAAACATTATTTAAATTTGGTTTTGTTGTGAGATATTTTTCTTTCCTTGTTGGTTGCAATTGACAGTTTTGCTGGATATAGTCTCTCTGAATTTGTAGATATCTGTCCAGGCCCTGCTGGCTTTCAGGTATTATGCTTTTTAACACTGATCTTTAACATTGATCTAACATATGTCTTTTTAACATTGATCTTTCTCCCTTGCAATTTTTAATATTTTCTCTGTCTTATAGCTTTAAAGTTTTGAATATTATATGTTCCGGGGAGTTTCTTTTCTGGTCCTGTTCTCTATGTTTCTTCTACTTCCTTCTTTAGATTTGGAAATTTTTCTTTTCTTTTCTTTGTTTCTTTTTCTTTCTTTCTTTTTTTTTTTTTTTTAAGACATGGTTTCTCTGTGTAGTCCTGGCTATCCTGGAGCTCAACTTGTAGACCAGGCTGGCCTTGAACTCAGAAATCCACCTGCCTCTGGAAATTTTTCTTATATGATTTTATTAAAGATATTTTCTGTGCCTTTAGTCGGATTTTCTGGATGCTTTGTAATTGGATTTTAAAAAATATATTTAACATTTTCTTTGACTGAGCTATTCATTTACTCTACCTTGTGTTCAAATTCTCTCTTGAATATCTTATTATGGGTTGATGAGGCTTACCTCTGAGGTTTCTGTTTGACATCCTAAGTTTTTTATTTCCAGGTTTAGTTCAGTTTAGGTTTTTCTTAGTAATCCTATTTTTGTTTTCCTGTCTTGAAATGTTTTCCTCATTTCATTGTCTTAGGGTTTCTATTCTGTGAAGAGACACCATAATCATTGCAACTCTTAAAAATGAAATAATTTAGTTGTGGCTGGGTGCACAGCAAAAAGTGAGTGAGCCACTGGACCTGGCTTAAGCTTCTGAAACCTCAAAGCCCACCTTCAGTGTCCCATTTCCTCCAATAAGGCCACACCTACTCCAACAAGGACACATGTCCTAATCTTTCAACTACTGCCACTCTCTGTGAGCGGATAGGGGCCACTTCCATTCAAACTACCACATTCATTCAACTGTTGTGTTTTTACGCTTTTCAGTTAGGCATTTTAAGGTCCTTAAACATATTCATAATTACTATTTTAAAGTCCATGTCTTATGGTAGGTTTTTCTTTTTTATATATATATATTGCATTTCTCAAGGTCTACTGCAATAGGGTCACTAGCTTCTTGGGAAGGTATATTGTCTTGCCTGTGCATTTGGCAGAGAAGTTACGATACTTGAGGTGTTTCTTGGTGTAGACATCTGGTCCCGTCTTTATTGGGTGGGTATTCTGTTCTTTAGTTGCTGTCGCCTGCCCACTCTGGATCCTTGGCAAGTGTGATGGTTCCTGGTAGAGAGGACTCCTGTAGCTTGTTGGGTAACACAAAGAAATGGTGATGCACTATGAGGAAAGAATCAGAGGGGCCGTGGGAAAGAGCTAGTGGACCCGGGTTGGCACAGGTCCCCACAGGATGGAGATGGGTGGGAGGAGGGGCTCCCGCCGGCAGGCCGCTACAGGACTAAGAGTAGGTCTGGAGAGATCAGAATGGAGAACAGGAAGGAGTGAAAATTGCCTAACTGTGTCCTAACTCAGAGTGCTTGCTGGAGGTTCATGGTAGAAAGCATTTCTGGTCGATAGCTGACACAAAGGAATGGAGACGCACTCTGAGGAAAGGCTCAGAGGGGCTGTGGGAGAGAGCTAAGTGGACACTAGATCCCTACCAATAGGCCCCAGGGAGGAAGGTGGTGTAGATAGGAGGGGCTTCTGAGTCTCAGCCCAGTGTAGTCTGTGGGAGCCATCCCTGGTAAAAAGGGTTTCTGTGTGCCACTGGCTGACAAAAAGGAAGGGAAAGCTGAGAGGATCCACAGGAAAGTCTATTATTTCTTATTTCGTATGAGTATTTACATGCAGTGGCCAGAAGGGGCCAGAAGAGGGCAATAGATGCCCTAGTACTGGAGCTGAACATGGTTATAAGCTCCACGGTGGTGCTAGAATTCAAAGTCGGGTCCTCTGAAAGAGTAGCTAGTGCTCTAGCATGACAATTTCTTTAGAAATCGAAAATAGAGCCACAGAGGCTGCCTTCCACTGGGCATGAGGCCACAGTAGTGGAATCAATGTGTTCTGAAACATTCAGTGTGTTCTGAACATTCTTGAAAAAGGAGAAGTGTCTTCTGAGACACTCACACGTTTGTATTTATAGCAGGATTATTCCAGTAAGATACAAAAATCAAGCTGCTGTTCATCAATGGACAGATGAAAACACAGCAGACACACATGGAATGTTAGCTATTCCACCCTTTCTAAAAAGGTTCTGTCATTGGCAACCACTGGAATGAGGAAGCTGAGGACATGGTGTTAAGTGAGGTAAACCAGCCACAGAGGGACAAATTTCACAAGACTTCGATTACAAGGCCTATATAATCTGAGTATTCACTTGACGCTAGCAGAGTAGAGTGGAGTCACTAAGGGGTAGGGATGGAGAGGGACAACTACCTTAGTTACTTTGATTTAGCTACCCTGTGATACATACACAAAACAAAAAAATCATAATACATAACAAAAAATACATAAACAAAAAAATCAACATTACACTATTTGCTAATCATGTTTTGAATGTATGTGTAGAAATTAGGAAACTGTATAAGTTTGGGGTGTTTCTGTGGTGTAGTGGTCATCACGCTCGCCTAACACGCGAGAGGTCCCTGGTTCGAAACCAGGCAGGAACATTTTCTCACTTTCTCGTGTTTTCAGACCTTCAGCCGGTTCCCTACAATTAGGAGACATGGATTTCAGCTTTGTTTTTAGCTTTGGTAGCATGGCAACATCGTGTGTTCCTGGATCCTAGCTATATCAATTAAATTGTTTGAACGACAGTAAAAATTACTAGCCAGAAAAGAAAGTACAAGACATAATTTGCTGTGGTAGGGGGATTAGCTCGAATGGTAGAGCGCTCGCTTAGCATGCGAGAGGTAGTGGGATCGATGCCCACATTCTCCATATCTTTTGAGCTTCTAGTCATTCTCTTCATGCACATCATTCTTAATAAGTTTTCTAGTGAATCCTATGGAAAAGATGTCTGTTTGTACTAAGTAGTTACTACTCTTTGCTGTCACGCTTAAAAGTAAAACTGCTCAGAGAGGACAAAGCATGCCTCCTGCAGATTTGTGTGCCTTTTGGGAGCACAACACACATCTTTTTGCCTGCACACTTCTCAAATTCACTGTATAGACTTTTAAAAGTACCCAAAGTAATGGGCTGTGGCTTAGTGGCATGGTGCTTGCCTAGCTTATAAATCCCTAATTCAATCCACAGCACTTTAGAGAACTAACACAAGTTTGGAGAAATATCTGAGAACATCTGGCTTATCGCATTTACGTCGTCTTGATATTTGCCTTCTATAATGTAACAGGGAAGCTCACTAAACACAGACCTCTGCTAGGCTCCCTGGGAATGCTGGGAGTGACAAAGCTCAGGTTCAGAAAACTGTTAGGAAAGATCTCGGCTGGAAGATGCTTTGGACCTCACTAAGCAGTTGGACGCTGATTGGGGTTCTGACCTCTACATCCCTCAGATCAGTGTCTCTAGATTAGCAGAAGGCAGAAAACAGAAATAAAGGGGCAGCCAGAGGCCAGGACTGGGTTTTTCTGGGAGTATTACCCAGCCTTCTAATCCACACAGCTTTGCAGGAAGTGAGCTGGTGAAGTCAAGTGTGATTGGAGGGGAGGTACCCTGAGGGAAATGTGGCATGGAGAAAGACCCAGGTATTCACTGCTGTTTCCCACTGCTTCCAGATTGATTCCTTCTGGTTCTCTAGGAAGTGTTTTCAGGACAAAATAAGAACGCAGCTAGATGGCATAGCACAATCAAAAGGAAATACATTCAAGGTGGATCTATGCCATATTCGCTTCATCTTTTATTTTATTCTGAAGGCAAAGCACAGTAACTAAAACACACGTGGCCCGTACGGGGATCGAACCCGCGACCTTGGCATTATTAGCACCACGCTCTAACCAACTGAGCTAACCGGCCAGATGTAAAATTTGCCTCTACGACCTCTACAGATATTTAATGGTAAAGTTGCCAAATGGTAAAGGGTTACGTTTTGTTTTTTGAAATGTTAAGGTTTTTCTTTAACATGTATCACAGCAACAGATGTTACTTGTACTCACTCATTCCTCAGCTCCGTCCTCTGGCCGCGACAGAGTTACACAGCCCACTTACCCACAAGTGACTATTTAAAGTCTTCCCAATTATAACCAGTTTCAGAATACACACCCCCAAAACAATGACGCAGTGGGTAGCAGGCCTCCCCCTCGCCCCCCATCCGCCTCCCTACTGGATGCTATAGTGAAGCGGGGATTCCCAACCAGCGGCTCCGGAGAGGCCGGGTATTAGTTCCCAGATCTGCGTTGTTCCCGGCGGACGGGACGTGGTCTCTCTGGACACTGTCGCGGTCGGCGGAGTCGCTGCGTGTTGACAAGACTTAAGGACCAGCGCGCCCTAGGCCGTCTCAAGGACGAGTCCTCTCGGCACATCCACTCTTGTCCTGGGTCGCAGTGATGCCAAGCTCCATCCAGCTTGAATTAGGATTTACCATTGTCACTAGACCCGTAGCTGTTCCAGAAGTTTGGGGGACCTCGGCATTCCTCGACGTTTCAAGGCTGTCTCGGCAAGAACTCTTAAGAGGCAAGCAAGATCCGGCTTTCACGTCCTCGGCGCCTTAGTTCTGGGATGGGCGCCGGTGTCATTTTGTCCTTCTTTAATGAAGTTGCGACGGAGTCGAGAACTTGAGATTCTGAGGTGAGTATTTTCGGGTCGCCCAGACAATTGGAACCTTGGTGACAACGAATATCTGTGACTCTGAAGTCGCCCGCAATCTCCGAGGACGCCAACGTAGCGTATCAGCTTACATCCTAAAGCGTTTGTTCTTCGGGGACCTTTTGGTGAGAAGACACCTTTGGTCCTGTTCTCCAGGGACCCTCAGAGTTCCAGTCCCCTAACTGGTGACCTTGCTGTGGCAACAACCACAAAAGTAGACACGAACAAAAGAGGATTTTAAAAAGCATGACGCGTGACGCGTGAGGCACGGGTCCTTGAAACGTCACAAACTCTGCACCACTCTAAACTCCAACTGCTTACCGCCAGGCTGTCAGGACCCTCGGGGACAAGGTCTCCGACAGCCGGTCCAAGAGCTCTGCTGGGTCTTCATTTCACCAACTCCATGTCTCTGCTATTGATTCTGTAATTCTCCAAAGTTAGAAAACCTGACAAGGCCCTTACAAATCTCTCTGAAGTTAACCCAGGAAAGCGTCATCTACCCACCCCGCTTCAAAGCTATTAAGATCTCCAGGGGTGTGGCTATAGGGCATAGGGAGTTTAATTGAAACGTGTTAACAGGATAGTTAATTTCTTTGGGAGATGGGATCAGAGTTCCACAAAATGTCGACTCTGGTCCCCGTGGGTGGAAAATTATGAATTGATATTCCGATCACGTTGTTATGTGTTAGATGACAAAAACCAGTTCTGTCTGATTACCTCCCAATCCGTAGTTAATTAAGTTGACGTCCAAAATACTTGCTCGGTTCCCATTGAGCTGTCTCGTTACCACTAAAACACTTGATAAATCCCACCCTAAAACGGAACCACCTGGTTCCTGTCTGGGAGAGACTGTGGACACCTCAGGTTTAAGATTTCAGGGCTCCAGACCCCAGACAGTGAAGTCCTGTTGTAAATCGTTGGGCGTGGGAGAACCCACAAACTACTCCAGTGCTGCTGACCTGTTTGTAACCAGGGTTATGATGTTGAGCAGTGTGAAAGAAATTAAGGCAGCTGGTTTCTTTAGTCGAGTCATTTCTGAATGGAAAGGGGATGGCTCTATGTGTTGAAATTGAAAAGGGGAATTAGCAAAGACAGAGAAGCCATGCATACCGGATTAAAGACGCTGTGACCATGCAGTATGCAGATCGGACCATGCTGATCTGGCATGGTTGATTCTCTGGATTTCAACTTCAGATTACAAAACAGTAAATAGAAGGTAAATGAAAGCCTACTGGAAAAGCCGAATCCTGAGGTGTGACAGGCTCAAGGGATAGAGTAGTCATTAATCTAGAATGAGAGGGGAGGGATGGATGCCAGTATTTCCCTGTTTATGTCCTGTCCTCCCCAGGTCGAGGCTTCCGTTGCCCTGGTAGCTGGTAACTGCCTTCAAGGGATTTGCCTTTTGCTAGCTCAGTGCCCTGTGATGGGGCTGTATCAATTTTTGCTAGGTTAAAAAAGCAAACAATAGTTAAGCACACACACAAATATAAAAAGAATAATCTAAATGGCATATCTGTCAGGTTAAGAACTCTTTAGGACGTCAGTCAAAAATTGGTATTTCTAGTGAGAAAGCAAGACTTCTTGCTCCATGGTGGAAAACAGCTTGGGAATTTAGTCAAGAGTTTCCATTGACTAGGTGTGCAACGTCACCACAGTCTGTTTTATTCACATTCACACGCTGTGTCCGGGAGCCTAGGAAAAGTGTTCTTCTACTAGATTGCCTGAGAGTGGGCCAGGGATTCAGAATGAGGAGGAGCAGGAAATTAGCCTGAGAGGAGGGGACTGTAGGACTCAGCCTAGTAACTCCTTTTGGCAGACTGAGTTTGATCACCCAAAATAAACATAAAAAATAAAATTAAAAAAGACCAAGTGTGGTAGGCTGTACTCGTAATACTTACTCTTGGGAAGCACAGACAGGGGCTCCCTGGCCAGCTCTTCGAGCCTATCTAGAAAGTCGCAGACCAAAGAGATACTATCCCAAAACAAAGACAAAAATAACTGGACCAGTTATCCTCTTAAATGCACACATATGTATACAATATAATGAAGATATATGTATATCTTTTTATCTTGGGTTTAAACATTTAAAATTATGTTATGTGTGTGTTCAGGCACGTGAATACAAATGCCTAAGGAGGCCAGAAGAGGACGTCGAATTCCTTGGAGCTAAAGTCCCAGGTGTTTCTGAGCTGCCTAACTGGGTGCTGGGAACTGACTCTGTTCCTCTTCATGAGAAGTGTGTGCTCTTAACTGTTACCACAACATAGTTGTACAATTACAACATCTGTCTCTGTTCAAAGAAACTGCTCGAGACTCTGGATCAATCACCACCCATGTGACTTAGCTCACTTAGAGCACAGCCAGCGAGCTGCAGAGGGTCTTGGGTTCCTAAGGGCTGGCTGCCTTCCGGAGCTTCTGCAGGTCCCTGCCCCGGCCCTTACCATCTGTGTTTTTCTTTCCCCATCCCTTCTCATGCAATTGACTCGACTCCTCTCAACTGTGGGATGTGACTCACAAAAGAAGACACGCTCTATTAATTTCATGAGTCCATACAATCATTTTCTCCTATTCTTAGCAGATAGATTCATGAACTAGGGCCCTCAAGGTTTCCACTCCCACCACCTCAGTCACTTCCTTTATCAGTTAAGACAGGAATAAAGATGTTCAGGCTTATGGGAAGAAATGAGTGAAATAATGTCAACAAGATGCTTAATCAATTTTTTGGGCCATGGAATTGAAAAAGAAGAAAAACAAAAACAAAAAACTCCAATGACGTCCCATTCTAATATCATTGTGAGACTTTTTGAGGGGACTATCCAAGATAGCATAGTTGGAACTGCAAGACTTCATGGACTATTCTGCAGACCTATCTCCCAGACCTCATGGGAGCTGTTCATTCTTTTAAGTATTCATTTGTAAGGGTGGAGAATTTTAGAGTTTTAAAAATAAGAGCATTTATTAGAAATGTGGTAGTATATAGTGTATAACCTTTACTTAAGAAGTCAGGGGAAAAACTTCTGTACCTAGCCAAGAATGCAGTCTGGCCAGTTTCAGGAACTCGTTGGTCGCAAGGCCCCTAGTTGGGGGTCCACACAAGAAGCAAGATATGAATCATCTGGGTGGTCAGCCATGAAAAGAATAACCACATTCTTGTGACAATAAAAGTGCAGAATGTTTTCCTTGTGACCCTGACTCAATTAGGGGCTGGGTCTCTAAGAATTTTCCACTGTTTTCCTGTTAAACCTCATGCTGTTGCATCAAGATCGGTCTCTCGTGAGTTATTGGGTAGTTGCGTCATCCCGAGACTTGAGTGAGGGTCTCCCCAGCTCCGTGGGTCTTTCACATTGATAGGTGCTGCTTCAATAGGGCATTGTGCAAAAGCAAAAGCTGGGTGATGAGGAGGGAACAAACACTTAACAACAACAGAAAGTAAGAGCAGAGATTAGGCATCCTTGTTCAGTCTCCCTACGCCATGGTTTCACTGTGTGTGAGGTTCTCAGAGAGACAGGGTGGGGTAGGATGGATGACAAGTAGGAAACAGTGACTAGTTCTTCTAAGACACAGCTAGAGAGGCTATCTCTTGTGGTCCTCTTATCGAAGCAGGTAGCGTGTCAGTCTCATGATCTGAAGGTCCTGAGTTCGATCCTTAAGAATTTTGCAGATTTTCCCTTCAACACAGTCTTTGAAGCTATCCTCACGAACAAACGGTCAGAGATTTTGTAGGACTCCTTCTCTGGGTGCTGATTGAGAATTCTGTTCTAACCTTTACAGAGCTCAGAGCCACAGAGGACACAGGGGTCCCTGAGGCATGCCTTGAGCCGAGCCTTCCTCTCCAGGTACTTAGAACATACTGAAGGACCAGAAGTCAACTTTGTGGATAACTAGACCCTTGAGCTAGCTGAAATGGGATACCCGAATGAACTGTAGAATCAGGCTGTGAGAACATTGGCCTGGGGATCAGGTGGATCAGTTTGTGGGGAGAACCGCAAAACTTCTGTTGTCCTAAGGAGGACATGACAGCCAGGGGACCTGTAGGAGTAGTCCAAGAGAGGTCCGACTCAGAGAAGCGCTGTCTTCAAGAAAGCATTGCACATCTTACATTGAACATTACACGCCTTGTATTGCGCATCTCATTATTTCAGCTGTAGCCTCAGAATTCTTCAAACTTCTGAGAAAAAAAAAAACAAAGTGACACGCATGCTTCCACAATGATATCAGGATAATCTGCTATTAAAAAAAAAAAAAAAAAAAAAAAAAAAAAAAAAACCAGAGGCGGACCAAAGGAAAAAAAAAAAAAAACACCCGTCCCTGAGGGGGGGGGGGGGCAGGGGGGGGGGGGGGAAGAGGGAACAA